>CAMZMU010000039.1:5960478-6063749 GCA_947311845.1 Poa pratensis | reverse complement strand
CAGTAAGAACCAGGGTGTACTGGGCCAGGCCTCTATAACCCTCAACACTCGGCGAGTGAATCTCGCTAAGGACCAGGTCTGCAAGCCTGGGGAGCCCGCGGGGCAGAATCGCCTCGCGGAGGCCTGAGGAGGCAGCTAGGGCCTGTGGAGCCTCTACTCCGCTGCCCCTCTCCAAGGAAGCTTTCCCTGAAGGGAAGTCAACGCAGAATCCTCCACAGGGCGTTCCCGCCCACGCGAGGGTTCCTTCACTGTAAAGCAAGCTCTGCGGAGCGCACATGGCTTCCGCAGCGGCCGCAGAGTGACCGCGCCTCTGCGCAGGGTGACGACGGAGCTACAGTCCCACTTTGGTGATAAAGGAGTCAACAAAGCAGGGGCAACGGCGCAGACCACCAAGCTTTCCTCTTTGGTGATAAGGGAGCAGGCCGGCGCTACGCGCCAAACGCGACGTCACCGTGGGGACTTCCCCCGCTCCTCTGCGGCAGCAGCTGGCCGTCCTGGATGGACGGCGGCCTCTCTGCTGCGGCCTCAGCTTTTGTGCCCATGGACCGCGCTCATGGACGCCCAAGCAGCGGTGCACCGTGCTCCCGACCGTTGTCGCCATGTGGTAGCCCCTCCGCTGCACAAGGACAGGGAGGAGGCCCGGGCGCCTATAAAAGGAGCTGGTGCACCACCCTAAGGGGGATCGAACACATTTTACTCCTAGTCTAGCTACTTGCGCGCAAGGGAGAAGAAGACAGTAGTTTCCCTCCCCTTGTACGCGCCATTGCCACAACTGTGCCCTCGGCAAGCACGCTGTACTGTAACCTCTACAAGCAGCAATACAGACAGGCAGGACGTAGCGGTTTTACCTCCACAAGAGGGCCGTGAACCTGGGTACGCGCCGTGTCTCTCTCTGCCGTGATGTCCCTCCTCAGGCACGACGAGCAGCGTCGCCGCGCCGGATGAGGGTTGATTGACGTCGTGTTCAGCCCCTTACACGAACTCTCTTCGCGAGTGTGACTGCCCCTGTTTCGTGGGAGTCATTCTCCGACAATTGGCGCGCCAGGTAGGGGGCTGAGGCGCGCATTCAACCTCCATCGACCTCAGCGCCATGGCGGACACTCGCGCTGCTCGCGCCAACCGGCGCGCGTCAGGCCGAGCTGAGACCGAGCCCGTCGTCCACACCACCAGGCCACGCGGCCGTCCGCGCACCAACCGCGCTTCGGGGCGCACTACTGCGGAGCCACGCGTGGAGCACCCCGAGGATGAGGACGACCGCTACGACGAAGACGTCGACCACGAGCACAGCGAGGACGCTGAGTCCTCGCATCCATCTCGGCGCCAAAGCGCGTCCACGCTTGGACGCCCGGCGCCCAGCCCAAACACTGCGCTGCTCATGGCAGCAGAGCTCTTCCGCTACCGCCCCACCGCCGAGGCGCACGACAACTGGCTTGGCCGTCTCCAGCACCTCGTCGACATCGCGGCTGCGCCGCGCGCGGTTCCAGCACCTTCGCGCTCCCTGGTGCACCACAACTCCGGGCGCGCAGGCACCGCCGCGCATGGAGCCTCCGCCTCCGCCTCCGCCAGGACCACCTCCGGCTGCGGCAAACAAAGCCGCCTCTCACGCGTCCTCGCCGCATGATTGTCAAATCGTGCAGCGGACGCCGCCGGACGCGCGGGTGGAGATGGAGCGCCAGCGGGACCTCCAGAAGCGCATCGTCGAGGAAATTGGCCAGGCCGGGCGCCAAAACCGCAGAGCTCTCCAGGGCGGTGTGGCCACGTACGCCACAGGCTGCACGGCCTTCACCCGCAACCTGCGCCGCGTCGTCTGGCCGCAGAAGTTCAGGCCAGACCTCCCCAAGGGCTACGATGGCACGAACAACCCCATCGAGTTCCTGCAGCTCTACACCACCTCCATCCAAGCTGCGGGAGGAGACGACAAGGTCATGGCGAACTGGTTCTCGCACGCCCTCAGGGACTCTGCCCTGTCGTGGCTCCTGAACCTCCCTGAGGACTCCATCGACTCCTGGGAGGACCTCTGCAAGCAGTTCGTTGCGAACTTCAAGGGCACGTACGAGCGCGCCCTCACCTACAACGACCTGCGCGCCGTACGCCAGAAGTCTGGCGAGACTCTCCGCAAGTACATCCAGCGCTTCAGCCAAGTCCGCAACAAAATCCCCAACATCCCTGACTCGCACGTCATTGCTGCCTTCAGAGAGGGCGTCACCAACCGCAGGATGCTTGAGAAGCTCGGCATTCACGATACCCTCTCCTCTGTCGTGAAGCTCTTCGACATCGCAGACAAGTGTGCCAAGGCTGAAGAGGGTCTCCTCTTCACCAAGGTGGCCTCTGCAGACGACCCCCAGAGGGATCCAAGGCCCACAAGAAGCGTGACGAGACCAAGCGCAAGCCTACTGCTGTGCTGGCTGCTGAGCCCGGCGCTAAGCACGCTCGAGAGGACTCTGCAGAGGATGGCGAGAAGATGGACAACCGTCCCTTCTGCATCTACCACAACAGGCGCGGCCACGCGACAGAGAACTGCTACGACCTCAAGCAGCTGAGCAAGAAGCGCGAGCAGGAAGAAGGCAGCGGTGGTCGCGGCAGAGGCCGTAACTACCGCAAGGGCGGACGCAAAGGTGGCTACCAGAAGCCTCAAGGGACTCAGGCCAACGCCGCTGAGAAGAACAACAACCTCCCTGACGAGGAGCCTGGGGGCTACCAGGCCCCTAGAGGCGCCATGGCGTGCATCCTCGGCGGGGCTCAGGCGCCCAAGTCCAACAATCAGTTCAAGCAGTTCGCCCGCGAGCTCAACGCAGCGCTGCCGGGGTGGAGACATCGCGTCCCCTCAAGTGGTCTCAGTACACCATCGCCTTCGACGCCAAGGACCACCCCAAGTCGACCAAGACTGTAGGCACCCTCCCGCTGGTGTGCACCCCCACCATCAACAATATCGCCGTCGGCAAAACGCTCATTGATGGGGGTGCAGGCCTGAACGTCATCTCTGTCGAGACCTTTGAGACGCTTCAAGTGCCCTACGAGTGGCTTATGCCCTCCAGGCCCTTCACAGGGGTCACCAGCGGCTCAATCTCGCCTCTGGGGCAAGTGAGGCTTGCAGTCACCTTTGGCACGCAGCAAAACTATCGCACCGAGCTCATCGACTTCGACGTCGCGCACATTGGCCTGCCCTACAACGCCATCCTCGGCTACCCCGCCCTCGCGAAGTTCATGGCCGTCACGCACGCCTACAACATGGTCAAGATCCCTGGCAGCGGCGGCACCATCACCATCCATGGTCACGTACAGGACGCTACACGCGCTGTCGAGCTCGCCTACAAAGCGCTGCCATGGCGTTCCCTGCTGACGAAGACCTGGAGCCCCTCGCGAGGCCCAAGAAGAAGAAGCAGCTGTTCTCTCAGGAGCAGGCCGCTACAAAGAAGGTGTCGCTGAGCACCAGCGATTCGGGGGCTGAGGGCTCGGGGGCTAGCGTCACCATAGGCGCTGGCTTACCTCCCAAATAGGAAAGCGCGCTCGTCGCCTTCCTTCGGGCAAATTCTGACATGTTCGCATGGACTCCGTCAGAAATGTCCGGCGTACCAAGGGAGGTGATCGAGCACCACTTAGCTGTGTGTCCAACGCACGCCCCGTCAAGCAGAAGGCACGGAAACAAGCCCCTGAGAAGCAAGCTTCATCATCAAAGAAGTAGAAAAGCTAAAAGCAGCAGACATTATTCGAGAAGTTGCCCACCCCACCTGGGTCTCTAATGGCGTGGTTGTCCCAAAACCCAATGGGGGAGGCCGGCTCTGCATCGATTACACTGATGTAAATAAAGCCTGCCCCAAGGACCCATACCCCATGCCAAGGATTGATCAGATCGTGGACTCCACAGCCGGCTGTGATCTCCTCTGTTTTCTGGACGCCTTCTCAGGCTACCACCAGATCAAAATGGCTAAAGAGGACGAGGAGAAAACAGCGTTCCTCACCCCCTGTGGCGTGTATTGCTACACTTGCATGCCCTTCGGGTTGAAGAACGCCGGCGCCACCTTCCAGAGGCTCATGAGGATCGCCCTGGGGGCTCAGATGGGAAGAAATGCAGAGGCATATGTTGACGACATCGTAGTCAAGTCTCGCGAGGGAGACACTCTCTTGAAGGACCTCGAGGAGACCTTCGCCAGCCTGCGCAAGGTGAACATCAAGCTAAACCCCGCCAAGTGCGTCTTCGGGGTACCTTCAGGCAAACTCCTCGGGTTCCTCGTGTCCCATCGCGGCATAGAAGCAAACCCTGACAAGATCAAGGCCATAGAAGAAATGCAGCCACCTCGCCGCCTCAAGGACATGCAGCGCCTAGCTGGGTGCATGGCCAGCTTGGGCCGCTTCATCTCCAAGTTTGGCGAGAGGGCCCTGCCATTTTTCAAGATCATGAAGAAGTCCGGCACCTTCAAGTGGACTCCAGAGGCAGACAAGGCATTTGAGGACTTGAAGAAGTACTTGGCTAGCGCACCAGTTATGGTAGCCCCCAGGACGGGCGAGCATCTAAAGCTGTACCTTGCAGCCACTCCACAAACCGCAAGCGCCGTCCTGGTGGTCGAAAGAGAAGAGCCAGTCCTCCCCAAGAAAAGTGCTGCCACTCCAAGTCCAGAGCCTCCCGACAAGGAAAAAGTCCCTCCAGGCCCAGAGCCAGACCCACAGCCAGCTGTCGAGCCTACTTCAGGCACCCCTGCTGAGACTCCTCCACAAGGAAACCTCGCCAAAGGGCCTGAGGAGTCCTCGAGGGAGCCAACGCCGCGTCACCCTCCACAACCCTTGTCGAGCATCCAGTCTACTATGTCAGTACTGTGCTAAGAGATGCTCGCGAGCGGTACCCTACGCAGCAGAAGCTCCTTCTCGCCCTGCTCATCGCCTCCAGAAAGCTGCGCCACTACTTCCAGGGCCACCCTGTCACGGTGGTCACATCATTCCCTCTGGAGCAAATCCTGCGCAACCCCAACGCCACTGATCGCGTAGCAGGGTGGAACATCGAGCTGCAGCCTTTCAACTTGCGTTTTGACACCACAAGGGTCATCAAAGGAAGAGCACTGGCAGATTTTGTCGCCGAATGGACAGACCCAACTCCTGAAGAGCCTCCTGAAGCAGAAACTATACCGCCTGGAGATACAACGCCAAGCCACTGGACCATGCACTTCGATGGAGCTTTCTCCTGCCGCAACGGAGGCGCTGGCGTTGTCCTGACCTCGCCTAAAGGCGACAAGCTCCACTATGCCGTCCAGTTGTGTTTCACGATGGACAAGATCTCCAACAACATCGCTGAATATGAAGGCCTCCTCGCCGGGCTCAGAGCTGCCATTGCCCTCGGTGTCAAGCACCTACTCATCAAAGGCGACTCCCAGCTCCTGGTCAACTTCTCCAACAAGAGCTACACCCCTAAAGACAGCCATATGGCTGCCTACCTTGAAGAGGTCCGCAAGCTCGAGAAGCACTTCAGGGGCATGGAGCTCATGCACATCCCGCGCAAGGAGAACCAGGAAGCAGATGACATCGCCAAGCGCGCATCGCGAAGGGAGGCCCAGCCCGCAGGTGTCTTTGAAGAGAGGCTCTCCAAGGCGTCCATAAAGCAGCCGCTGCAAGCACCAGCTACAAGCACAGACGAAGTACTCCCACCACCTCCCACAGGTGGCGCACCCAACTGTGGCCCATCCTCAGGGGAGCGTCTGATGCTAACCATGGTGCACCAAGAAACAGGCTGGGTTGACGAGCTCAAGGACTACTTGCTAAAAGGAGTCCTTCCCGAGGAAGACGCAGAGGCAGAACGAGTCGCTCGACAAGCGAAATCCTATTACATCCTGAGGGAGACCTATACCGCAAGCGCCCAAATGGCATTGCCCTCAAGTGTGTGCCTCCTGAGGAAGGACGCATGCTCCTCAGGGACATACACAGTGGAGAGTGCGGCCACCATTCCTGCGCGCGCACCCTCGCGGCAAGGTCTTCAGGAGCGGTTTCTACTGGCCTCAAGTGCTTCAAGATGCCGTCACCATCGTTCAGTCTTGCGATGCATGCCAGTTCCACGCCAAGCAAGTCCATCAGCCTGCACTGGGACTCCAGACCATCCCGCTCTCCTGGCCGTTCGCGGTCTGGGGGCTGGACATCTTGGGACCCTTCCCGAGATCGCAAGGGGGCTACCGTTTCCTCTTCGTGGCTGTTGACAAGTTCACCAAATGGGCAGAGGTTGAAGCGGTGCGCACCATCCCAGCCAGGGCAGCCGTGAAGTTCATCAGAGGCCTGGTCTGCCGCTTTGGTGTGCCAAACCGCATCATCACCGACAATGGCTCACAGTTCACCAGCGGCATCTTCAGGGCTTACTGCGAGAGCCTCGGCACCAAGCTCTGTTTCGCCTCGGTAGCTCACCCACAGAGCAATGGTCAAGCCGAGCGAGCAAATGCTGAGGTCCTCAAGGGCCTCAAGACGAGAAGTTTCAACCGCCTCAAGGGCTATGGCAAGGGCTGGATCGATGAGCTCCCCTCCGTGCTCTGGTCCATCCGCACGAACCCTACAAAGCCCACTGGTGAGACGCCATTCGCCCTGGTGTATGGAGCCGAAGCAGTCCTCCCCACAGAGATCAAGCACGGGTCCGCAAGGGTCCTTGCCTTCAATGAGGACAATCAAGAAGACCTCCACAACGACGACCTGCTGTTCCTCGACGGGTTGCGCCGCCGAGCCGCCCTCAGAGCGGCAAAGTACCAGCAAGACCTGCGACGCTACCACAGCCGCCACATACGTCCGCGCACTCTCGAGACAGGCGACCTTGTCCTCAGGAGGATCCTCTCCAGGGAAGGTCTCCACAAGCTCTCGCCCATGTGGGAAGGCCCCTACAGGGTCGCGCATGTCGCCAGACCTGGTGCGGTGCGCCTCGAGACGGAGGACGGCATCCCGGTCAAGAACCCTTGGAACATCGCGCATCTACGCAAGTTCTACCCGTGATCTCTATCACACCAGGCATTTTTTGTCTCTAGAGGAAAGCGCACAGCTTCACCTCCAAGCTTCACAAAAGCTTCTCTCTCTGAGGGCCAGTCCCTCTGAGCTCTTCCTGTAACGTGCCGCCGCAGGCCGTGAAGAGTCTCAGCCACTGAATGTGGTCCCCATGCCTCGACATGGAAACTTTATCTTGGCAAGCCCAAGTGTAACGAACCAATTCGTTTCCTAGTGAAACATTGCGCTGCGGCGCCGCTATGTAATATTTTGGGGGTGAGTTTTAGTTCTCATTACTCTGTGTTTTCATTCGCGCTCATATCTTTCCCCTTGCGCACCTCGCGAGCGGGGGCTGAGTACGGTGACTGTGCCTCGGGAGCATCCCAGCAGCACCGCAAAACCCAAAAGGATCCGAGCTCTAACACGTGAGCACGCTCTCACGCCTGTTACCTCACCAAAGAGCTCTGGCCCAGGGGCTTGCTCCCAAACCTGCCACCTCACCTAAGGACCTTTGGTACTTACTCTCCTCGCGAGGCACCCATGAGGAAACCTATAAGCGCGCATGAGTTTCTCTACCATGTTTTGCTTTGGTTCCACCTCTAACCTACACAGGGAACAAGAGTCCCCCCAAGGCTCGTGGAGTCACGCTCCAGACCCAAAGAGGGAAGCACACCTTCAGGGAAATCAACGCCCTCCACGAGGCAGAACCTCGCTAAGCTAAGTCCTGCGCTTACACCTCAGGCGTTGTGTTTTTCCTCTCACGAGCAACTTCCGTCCCTCGGGCGGGTATTTTCTCCTTCGCATTTCATGGACTGCTTGAGCGTCAAAGGGGAGCCCTCGAGCATCGCGACTCGAGAGCTCTTACCTCTCTAAGCCTTAAACACCCCCCGGCCTTGCTGAGTCATTGCTCTGGCATACCGTAGTGGCGGAGTCATAGCGCTAAGAGACGGGTCCTGACGACGTAAAGCGAAAAAGGCATGGAATAGGGATAAAATGCCCGTCGAGGGGCACACACATTGCAGCACAATAAAGTGTTTTACAGACCATCACAAATGAAACAAAGTCTTTAAACAAAGATAACTTGCGCCTCAGGCGCGACTTGTGGCAGGAGCAGCTTAAGCAGAAGTCTTGGCGGCCTCATCCTCCTCAGCGTCACCTTCCTCCGCGCCTTCCTCCTCGACGTCTTCCTCCTCGCCAGAGGCCGGCTCTTCAGCGACCCTCTTGAAGCGGTTGACATAGTCGTTGATCTCCTCCCGCAGCGAGTTGAAGAGGCGCGTCTCGGTCTGAGCATCCCCATGGGCTCGGTCACGGACTCGAAGTCGAAGCATGGATATAGGCGCTTGAGGTTGACGAAGACGCGCTCGACCGCCACCAGCAGGAGCTTGCGGCACTCCTCGTCGACAACATCGTCGAGTTCCGCCACAGGGCCCTCAAGGACGGAGAAGAGCTGGTCGAAGTAGGTCAGATACGTGGCGACGTCGGCGTTCCCGTGGACGGGGACGGCAGGAGCATCCACCCCCAGCTTCGCAGCAAGAGCGTTCCCGCGCGTCACCAAAGATCGGAACATACGCTCCCGCTGCTGCGTCAAGACCCGTGCCGCCACCGCGCTCTGCTCAGCCTCCTCGACCCTCTCCACAACAGGGGCCACCTGCGCATTCAGCTCCTGCATGTCTGCCATCAGGGCTGTGAGGTCCTGCTCCGAGCGCTCGAGGGCCTGTTCCGTGCGGAGATTAGCGTCCTTGGCGCGCTTCAGCGAGGATTTCAAGTTGGCGTTCCACTCCTCCAGCTGGCGAATGCGCTTGCCGAGCTCTCTGCGCTTTTTCTGGAAGCCGTCCTCCTGCTTCTTGAACTTCCCAGCATACTCCCGGGAGACGGCCTGTGTGACAGCAGTGCGGTACTCTTTTTGCTTGGTGAGGGCCTCCGCCTGCCTCCTTTTTCTTCTCGGCAAGCTTTTGGTTGGCCTTCTCCACAAGCTCCCGGTGCCGCTCCACCTCCTTGTCGTGCTTGCCCATGGCCTCAGCCAAGCTGCTCTCGCGGGACTCCAAGGCCTCACGCTCTCTGTTCATGTCTGTTTCCGCCTGCTCCAGTTTCTCCTCACGCTTGAGCACCTCAGCTTCGCGTGTCGTCATGGCCTGCTCGCGAGCCTCCAGCGACAGACGATGCTGCTCCAGAGACTTCCTCACCACCTCAGCTTCAGAAATTATCTTCTCCTCGCGGCTGGCCAGCTCCTTGCGCTGGTCGGCGAGGGAGGTCTCGATAGCCGCTCGGTCGGAGGCTGCAGCCTGGCGCTCCGCCACAGCCGCCTCCCGATCCTCTGCAGCCGCCTTGCGTTCCGCCTGGACCGGCGCCAAGGCCTCTTGCGCCTCGCGCTCCGCGTTCTCGCGGATCTCCTGGGCCTGCCGCGTCGCCTCGTCGCGCTGCGCCTGAAGAGCTTGGTCGTCAGGGCCACTCCGCCGCCTGACTTCGAAGAAGCGGGCCCAGTCAGCAGCAAGGGCGTCGTACCTCCTGCCAAGCTCCGCCTCCTCAAGGGCAAGTTGGGTTCTAGCCCGTCTAGGGTGCCCCTCACCAAACGGAGGGCAGCTTGGCGGCACGCGCTGCTCCGGCTCCGGTCGCTCAAGACCAAGGCCCAAGAGCCCTCACGTGGCGCAGCGTCCTCCGCCCCAGCGCCAGCCTCTGGTGCTGAAAGCACAGTGCTTGGACCAGGGTCAACACGGGGCCCAGGAGCGGGCCCCCACCGTCTTGTGCGTCGTTGTTCTCCACGACGACCTCCTCGTGGGCCTCGGGGGCTGGCGAGGGAGGCCTAGCCACCAGTGGCTCAACCGCAGCCTCGCCTGCTGCGGCCTCAGAAGAAGTGGCCTCCCCCTCAGGCTCGGAATTTGGAGGGGGCGGCGGAGGAGTTCCCTCCTCCATCTCGACGTCGGCGCCTCCCGGCGCCTGTGTGCTGGTCCCCGCCGTCTCCACGGCGGGTGTCTCTGGGGGCTCCAGTGGAGCATCAGGGCGCGGCGGCGACGGAGCCTTCACCGCCTCCTCAATCTGACTCTCGGCAGGAGGTGGCGAGGCAGTTGCTTCTTCAAGGGGCGTCTCCCCCACAGGCCTCATGGCCTCGTCAACAGCCGGGCCCGTGGTGACTGTCACCACGGGCTCCTCAGTCTCTTCTCCAAGGGGCGCTGTAGGCCCCTCAACAACGGTCGTAGCGTCGCGCCGCACGTCCGCAGCCTTGCGGAGTCGGCGGCGCTTCGCATGAACCAGACCCCTGATAATCAAGACAGTGAGATCCTCGAGAAAGGCAAGAACTCTCGATAAGCAAGAACGAGTCAAGAAGAAGCAGTACTCACCCAGATGACTTGGCGCGGGTGTCCACCCACACCTTGTTGGCGGAGCGCCGCAGGCCTGTTGAGGCTCCAGCGCTGGGCTCCTCAGGGGCCGCCTCAGCCTTCCTCTTGAGAGGAGTGCTCTCCAGGCTTCTGGCGGCCCGGTCGTGGATGGCCTTGGTGCGGGGCTCGCACCGCTTTGCCGCGGCCTCCGGGCCGCTATCGTCTCCGTCTTCGTCTTCTTCTTCTGTGGCCCGTCGTGACGGGGCCACCACAAAATCCTCGTCCACATCGGACGATACCTCCAGGATCTCCTCCTCAGGGGCCGCCTGCTTTGAAGAGCTCGCCTCCCCTGACGAGGGGTTGACTCCTCCGGCGGCGGCGTCAGCTTCGGCGTCTGAAGCAGCAGAGGACTCGCCAAACAAGTCTTCCTCCACCACAGGCGCCGCAGCCCCCTTCGCCTCTTCTCCCTCCAAGCCCTCTGGCGTGAACGTCGGCATCATCTCCAGAACTGCGAGGCGCTTCTTTGGAGTGAGCTGGTGGAGGGGCCTCAGGTGCTCAGTGCCCGGAACAGGGATCTCCGGGGCGATGAAGAGCGTGCCTAAGATGGAGGCGACGTCGTCTGGCGCGTGGGCGCTGAGGTGCAAGCGCATTGGATCTGCCGGGCCGGAGTACATCCACACCGGCTTCGTGTGCGCCTGGAGGGGAGCGATGCGCCGCCTCACGAAGTCCTCAGCGACCATCTGCCCCGTGAGGCCAGCCTCGCGGACGAGCTTCATGCGCGAGACCAAGTGGGCAATCTTCTGGTGCTGGAACTTCTCGCTGGACCAATTTGAGTTCTTCAGCGGCGGCGCCTCAGGCTCATCAAAGAAGGCATTCCGCTCCTTGGCGTCGACGAGGACCCACTTCTGGCGGAAGTCCTCCACCTTCTTCGTCACCCTCGTAACGGCCTTGTCGCCATCCCACGACATGGGGATGTAGACGGCGCCCATCCCGTCTGCGATGCGGAAAGACACGCACCCAGACCGCTCGCCGGGCGCCGTGTTGCGGAGCGCGTAGAAGCTCCGGAAGAAGGCCACGGAAGGCATCACTCCCAGATACGCCTCGCAGAGATAGGCGAAGATGGCGAGAATCAGGATGGAGTTCGGGTGGAGGTGCAGGAGCTGGAAATGGGGTACCACCCCGCCGCCAGCTTGCCGAAGCGCGCCGCCTTGATGCCGCTGGCGCCATGCTCATTATTCCTCCCGGCGACGAGGACCTTCAGCCTATCCAGCGCCTCCGCCGTGGAGACGCGAGTGCCGATGAGAGCCGGCGCAAGCTCCTCCTCCCGCTGCGCTTCAGCGGAGGCCTCCACCATCGCCGCCTTGCCCTTCTTGGGGCCCATGGCTCGCGAAGGAAGGGCGCCGGAAAAGCTCGGAGAAGAACGGAAATCGCCGGAGTAGTGGAGCACCGGAGGTGTATGCAAGAAGGAAAGGGCGTAAATGCGGCGGAACTGCTGCCGGCACAGCCGCGGCAGCCTTTATATCACCTCAGAGCGGTTTCCGAGGCGTCGTGGGTCCCACCACGACGCCCACCTCCTCCGGAGAAGCCGAGACGCACCAACCGCTCGCCACGTGTCTCGGGCCGGCCGGACACTTTGGGCCCATGACGCTTCGCCTGCGCCCCCTGGACCGCGTCGTGCCCGTCATGGGCCCGGGGGCTACTGTCAGCCCAGTAAGAACCAGGGTGTACTGGGCCAGGCCTCTATAACCCTCAACACTCGGCGGGTGAATCTCGCTAAGGACCAGGTCTGCAAGCCTGGGGAGCCCGCGGGGCAGAATCGCCTCGCGGAGGCCTGAGGAGGCAGCTAGGGCCTGTGGAGCCTCTACTCCGCTGCCCCCTCTCCAAGGAAGCTTTCCCTGAAGGGAAGTCAACGCAGAATCCTCCACAGGGCGTTCCCGCCCACGCGAGGGTTCCTTCACTGTAAAGCAAGCTCTGCGGAGCGCACATGGTTTCCGCAGCGGCCGCAGAGTGACCGCACCTCTGCGCAGGGTGACGACGGAGCTACAGTCCCACTTTGGTGATAAAGGAGTCAACAAAGCAGGGGCAACGGCGCAGACCACCAAGCTTTCCTCTTTGGTGATAAGGGAGCAGGCCGGCGCTACGCGCCAAACGCGACGTCACCGTGGGGACTTCCCCCGCTCCTCTGCGGCAGCAGCTGGCCGTCCTGGATGGACGGCGGCCTCTCTGCTGCGGCCTCAGCTTTTGTGCCCATGGACCGCGCTCATGGACGCCCAAGCAGCGGTGCACCGTGCTCCCGACCGTTGTCGCCATGTGGTAGCCCCTCCACTGCACAAGGACAGGGAGGAGGCCCGGGGCGCCTATAAAAGGAGCTGGTGCACCACCCTAAGGGAGGGATCGATCACATTTTACTCCTAGTCTAGCTACTTGCGCGCAAGGGAGAAGAAGACAGTAGTTTCCCTCCCCTTGTACGCGCCATTGCCACAACTGTGCCCTCGGCAAGCACGCTGTACTGTAACCTCTACAAGCAGCAATACAGACAGGCAGGACGTAGCGGTTTTACCTCCACAAGAGGGCCGTGAACCTGGGTACGCGCCGTGTCTCTCTCTGCCGTGATGTCCCTCCTTAGGCACGACGAGCAGCGTCGCCGCGCCGGATGAGGGTTGATTGACGTCGTGTTCAGCCCTTACACGAACTCTCTTCGCGAGTGTGACTGCCCCTGTTTCGTGGGAGTCATTCTCCGACATTCCTTTTACGTGTTTGCAGCCTTCTATGCCCAGCGATGCCTCTCCTTCTAGCAATTATTCCTGAATGTTATCCATTCTCCATCTATAAAGTTAACTGAACTTCCTTTTAGATCCAATTTTCTGTCCATAATCCTTTGCTCCATCCTCTCCTACTCTTCTGACAATTAACCGGGGATGTATGCAGTGTGTTGTCGATAGGAAGCAACAAGAAAGAGTAGGAGTGATGAGGCGTGAAGAGAGGTCAGAACATCCGTCTCATTAGGCATTAGGATTATGGACTGGTCCAAAGAGTTTTCAATCACCACATAAGAAGAAATAATCATGTGTAAAGGTTTCTTCATTTATCTGAGTTGTGTATGCTCAAGAAACAGGTGGAATTTTATGTTTTTGTAATATTAATATATGTTAATTTTGGCAAGGAAAGATTATATACCCGTGAAAAAATCACAAGGTAAACATGTCAAATCTTCGACGTTCGTGGCCGTTGGAGCTAATGATCGAATGGATGCCGCACATCTATATCCCAAATCCTTCTCCAACGATTTCTTCGGGTTCCTCTACTCGTTGACCCTTGAGGGAGGTGAATGCCTTCGCGAAGTGGGGTAGGTTTGTCTATCAACGCACACAAACTAGCTGAATTCTATGACAAGTTGCAGTTATACCAATGTGAAGCGTGACTATGAATATGTTTTCGCACCCATTGCAACGCACGTGCAATTAACTAGTCTAAACAACAAACTAATCGGGCCTTACGAGTCACTCCTGACGAAGTGACGATGTTCTCGTGCTACGTGGGCTGGGCCTGATTGGATGGCTGGACCTATTAAGTCGAAGATCTTTTTTACTGTGTCCGTGCGAAAATCCTCAAATACCGTCTGGGCCGTGTGCACATTCCCTCCGTTCTATTTTAATTGATTCAACTAAAACGGAACGGAGGGAGTAGGATTTTGTTTTTTTGCACAAGGTGCACATAGATCTTGAATGCACTGCTCCGACATGAACCTTGTCCTGATGCCCCTGAAGAAAGACAAAAAACTCGTAGCACAATTCTTTGACCCCGTTGTCACGGCTAGACACCGTGAGAATGCAGGCGGCAGCAACAATATATCCGGCAGTAGCTCAACGTCTGTGCAACGTGCCATGCACGTTTGCCTACTGTACTACTGTCCCATGCACGGTCGTCAGCCAAAAATCTTATTTCACTTTCCCATTTTGCTCGCACATTTCGTTCTCTCGTCCGCTTATCTTGTTCCGGCCTAGCCCATGGCGTCGCCGACACATTTCGTTCACCAATATCACTGGTGTCAGTTTCTAACACTTACGTGGCCGCGTATGTCGAACGCGGACTGGGTGTGGGAGATGGTCACGGCGGATCGCTGAAGAAGATGGTCACGGCTGACAACAACAAGAGATGCCAGTCGGCCAAAATTAAGAATATGGAGATATAAGCCACACGTTGAACGTTCAATGATAACTCAGTCACTCGATCTCTTTCTCTGGATTGCTGGCTCTGTGACGGGCCCATCGTCGCCGGACAATGAAATGGGCACCTGGACTGGGCGCCAATGCCTTTGCGACAGTCCAAATTATGGTGTTTGCGATGCCGATGGGGACGAGAACAACCTGTTCGGTGGAGGACTTTGTGTTAATGTGTGTGCATCTATTACTATTGTTTACAACTTCCATTTTACTTGTTTAGTATTGTTTCATTGCTGGTCATTTGATTGATCTATTACATTTCATCACTTTCATCCACACTATACGTTTAATCTTCCTGACTCTTGGGACATGAAGCTTGACAACCTTTGTGGACATTGGGTAAAAGTTATTTGTCAGCAAGTACCATTAAGATGGACATATTTGGTGTTTCCATTGCTTCCATAAATTTTGGTTCTCAACTGAACGAAAGTACATTTTGCGGAGGTACATCTCATCCGTTCCATTTGGGAACCAGAAGGTGTCGAACCCAACGAGAAGCAGAAGGTGTTGACAAGTAGTTTTGATCAAGAATTAACTGTAAATACTAGCAGACAAGTTTTTAGTGACTTTTGATATAGCAGATAAATAAAGTGCGAGTAAATAAAAGACAATAATAATAATTGCAGCAAGTGGCCCAATCCTTTTTAGCACAAAGGACAAGCCGGTTTGTTTACTTATGATGGCAAAATGTTCTTGAGGACACATGGGAATTTCGTCAAGTGCTTTCGCTTCATATAGCTGATTAATCTTTATTGTTTTGATATGTGTTGTGTGGGTGAACCTATGCTAATGCATCGCCTAACTTGGACTAATACATACTTGTGATTATACCCCTTGCAAACATCCGCAGCTACAAGAAAGTAATTAAGATAAATCTAACCACAGCCTTAAACTCTGAGATCCTACACTCCCTCATGCATTGGTTTACTAACGGGGGTTTAGGTTTCTGTCACTCCGGCAACCCCACAATTAGTAGCCAAATACACAATGCATTCTCCTAGGCCCATAAAGGTGAAGTATCATGTAGTCGACGTTCACATGAGACCACTAGAAGAATAACACCACAACTTAAACATCAAACCATCAAATATTACTCAACATAATTCCACTACTAACATCATGACTTCTCCCATGTCCTCAAGAACTAAACGAACTACTCACAAGACATCATATGGATCATGATCAGAGATGATTGAATGATGGATAACAATCTGAACATGTACTTTAATTCACCGATAAAACTCAATAGAATCAACCACAGAGAGTAATCAACACCGGGAAAGTTTCCCTTATGAACTACACAAAGTACAACCCTAGATGTTACAGCGGAACGAGGTGGAGCGGTGGAGATGATGGTGTGTTGGCGGTGGAGATGATGATCCCGATGAAGTCGACGTGATGGCGATGACGATGATCCCCCCCCTTCCGGGAAGGAATTGCGGAATATTTCCTCGAGCGCCCCCCGTGTCTTAGGGTTTCTGGGGCTTGAAGTACGCGAAGGGGGACAGCCTGGAGTGGGCCAGGGCCGCCACGCCAGGGCACGGCGCGGCCCAGGGGGCTGCCGCGCCATGTGGTGGCGTGGGCCCCTCGTGGCCCATCTCAGCCTCCCCTTTTAGTTGCCTCCGGCATCTTGCAAAATAGGATCTTCCAGATGTTTTTCATAAATTGTTGATCTTCAGAAATAGTGTATCTTGACGATGCTTTTCCAGCTGAAATATGGCTCTGGCAGTTAATTCACCAATAATCATCAAACATGCAAAATAAGATAAAATAACATAAGTAACACATCCAAAAGTGAAATATAACAGTGAATAGCAGTAAATTATGATATAAAATAGTGATGCAAAATGGACGTAGCAACTCCCCCAAGCTTAGACCTTGCTTGTCCCCAAGCGAAGGCTGAGCTCAGTAAACAAAACCACATGTTTATGGAGTGAACGTCGATAATAAAGAATACGGACAAGAAGCATCACATTTATCACTACACAATATCATCTTAAGCAACAACTTCCCTTCATAAGACTAAACTTGCAATGAGTAAAAGGAGTCACAATAAAGGTGCATAAAGAAAATCATAGTTTAGTCAGGGCAAACTTCATTCTTGGTCAGAGAACAATTAACAGATCGCACTCATCTTTCGAATAGAGTCCATATATTGGAGCTATATTGCAAGTTTTGCATGCTCAATCATCACAACCTTCTTACAGTCATTGAACTTTTGCTCTTTTCCCACAAAAGCTTTCTCCCTCTTAAATTTAAGAGAAGAAAAAGTCGAACTTAAAGTTTCCATAGCCTCCTCTAACTCACTGATACGTCCATTTTGCATCACTATTTTATATCATAATTTACTGTTATTCATTGATATATTTCATATTTAGAGATGATACTTATGTTATTTTACCTATTTTGCATGTTTCATGATTATTGGAGAATTATTCACCGGAGTCAGGATTCTGCTGGAAAAAGCACCGTCGGGATACAATACTTCTGAAGATCAACAATTGAAGGAAATTATACAGAAGCTCCTATTTTGTCAGATGCCGGAGGGAGCCAAAAGGGGAGGCCAAGCCACCATGGCCCCTCCCCACCCCATGGCGCGGCCCCCTAGGCTGGCGCGCCGCCATGTGGGGAGGGAGCCCAGGCCCACCTCAGTCGACACCCCTTCGCGTACTTCACCCCTGGAAACCCTAACACCTGGGGGATCATCGAGGAAATATTCCGCCGCCTCCACGAGGCGGAAAACACCAGAGAGAGAAAAGCTCTCCGGCAGGGAGAAATCTGCCGGGGAAATTCCTTCCCGGAGGGGGGAAATCGTCGCCATCGTCATCGTCATCGAGCTGGACTTCATTGGGATCATCATCACCATCATCTCCACCGCCGACACCGTCATCTCCGCCGCTCCACTCCGTTCCGCTGTAACATCTAGGGTTGAATCTTGTGTATTTCATAGGGGAAACTTTCCCGGTGTTAATTACTCCTTGTGGTTGATGCTATTGAGTGAAACCGTTGAATTAAGGTTTATGTCCAGATTGTTATTCATCATTATATCACCTCTGATCATGATCTATATGATGTCTTGTGAGTAGTTCGTTTAGTTCTTGAGGACATGGGAGAAGTCTAAATGTTAGTAGTGAATTATGTTGAGTAATATTTAATGGTTTGATATTTAAGTTGTGGTGTTATTCTTCTAGTGGTGTCATGTGAACGTCGACTACATGACACTTCACCTTTATGGGCCTAGGGGAATGCATTGTGTATTCGTTTGCCAATTGTGGGGTTGCCGGAGTGACAGCAACCTGAACCCCCGTTGGTATATCGATGCATGAGGGATAGCAGGATCTCAGAGTTTAAGGCTGTGGTTAGATTTATCTTAATTACTTTCTTGTATTTGCGGATGCTTGCAGGGGTATAATCACAAGTATGTATTAGTCCTAGGAAGGGCGGTGCATTAGCATAGGTTCACCCACACAACACTTATCAAAACAATGAAGATTAATCAACTATATGAAGCGAAAGCACTAGACTAAATTCCCGTGTGTCCTCAAGAACGTTTGGTCATCATAAGTAAACCAACCGGCTTGTCCTTTGCTGTAGAAAGGATTGGGCCACTTGCTGCAATTATTATTACTGCATTTTACTTACTTGTATTTTATTTATCTGCTATATCAAAAACCCTAAAAACTTGTCTGTGAGTATTTACAGTGAATCCTTCATCGAAACTGCTTGTCAACACCTTCTGCTCCTCGTTGGGTTCGACACTCTTATTTATCGAAAGTACTACGATACACCCCCTATACTTGTGGGTCATCAAGACTATTTTCTGGCGCCGTTGCCGGGGAGTGAAGCGCTATTGGTAAGTGGAATTGGTAAGGAAACATCTACTGTACGTGCTGTTTTTATTTCTGCCTGCTGCTATATTTCATTATGGAGAGGTCTTCTCTTGAATTCCTATTTGGAAAATCTACTACTACTGCAAAGGTAGTAGATGAGGCGCCAGTGAGCAGGTAATTCCATATAAAATACCTATGAAAATTATTGAACGTGTTACGAATAACCGCTATGAAGGGGATGGAACTGTCCATCCTGGAGATCATTTGTGTTTTTACATGAATTATGCGAGTTGTTCAAGTGTGCAGGTATTTCTATGGATGAAGTTAAGAAGAAACTATTCTCTATATCGCTGATGGTAGAGCTGCAGAATGGTACAAACTGCTGAAAATGGTCGTTCTCTTGGTTGGGAGGAAATTGTGCCTCTATTTTATTCTAAATTCTATCCTCCAAGTGAAATTCACAAGATCGAAAATATATATAATTTCTGGCCTCATGATGGAGAGAGTATTGCCCAAGCGTGGGGGAGATTGAAGTCATTAATGCTCAAATGCCCCATTCATGAGCTTCCTGGTAATGTCATTATTGATAATTTCTATGCAAGACTCTCTTTTCAAGATAAAACCTTGCTAGATACTACTTGTTCTGGATCATTCACACGCAACAAAGAAGAGTTTAAATGGGACCTTCTTGACCGGATTCAGGAGAACACTGAAGGATGGGAGAACGACAAAGGTAGAGAGTCAGGTATAAATATGATTATGAATGCATTAAAACTTTTATGGATACTGATAAATTTCGAAATATGAGTGCTGTTTATGGTCTTGACTCTCAAGTTGTTGCAAATTTTTATAAAGCTTTTGCCTCTCATTTCGAATTGCCTAAGAAAGTTTTAATAATATCATGAACCTTATAAAGATAAAACTGATTTGCCTATAGGTAAAGTATTGAAGTTAAAACTGTTGATCACATCTTCCTGAAGCTTATATTGAAAAAATTCCTTTTCCTGCTAAAGTGAAGGAACATTCTGTTATAACTAGTGTGGTTAACAAAAGTGCAAAGAAACCTATAGAACCTGATGAGCAAATAACTGTTGAACCTGCTGTAGCGATAATTAAAGACCTTGTAACTGAAAGTGTAGAAGATGGGCACATCATCTTCTGTGAAGATGCTTCTAATATTGTTTCACATCCTAGTAAATCTAGGAAACTAGTGTTCCTGTGCTTTCTGTTAGAATAGGTGATCATTGCTATTATGGTTTATGTGATATTGGTGCAAGTTCCAGTGCTATTCCTTATGAGCTTTACAGGGAAATATGCATGAAATTGGTTCTTGTGAACTTGAAGAGATTGATGTGGTTATTCGGCTAGCTAATAGAGAAACTATCTCTCCTATTGGTATTGTTCGAGATGTGGAAGTTTTATGTGGTAAGATTAAATATCCTGCTGACTTTTTGGTACTTGGTTCTGCTGCTAGTAAAACTTGTCCTATCATTTTTGGTAGACCTTTCTTGAATACTTGTGGTGCTATTATAGATTGTAAGAAAGAGAAAATCTTGACTAAATTTGCTGGTGAATCTTATGAGTTTAATTTCTCTAAATTTGCTAAAACTCCTTATGAAACCGAATTGCCTAATGAGGATTTTAGAGTTGAACAGCTTGCATCTATTGCTCTTGCTCCTAATGATCCTTTGCAGCAACACCTGGAGGATCATGAAAGTGAAGTCTTTAGGGAAGAGGAATGAGCTTGACGAAATTTTCTTTCGTCAACCTATTCTTAAACATAATTTACCTGTTGAAGATTTAGGTACCACACACCACCAAAGGAGATCCTGTTTTCGATTTGAAACCTTTACCTGATAATCTTAAATATGCTTATATTGATGATAAGAAAACATATCCTGTTATTATTAGTTCTAAGCTTTCAGGTTTTGAAGAAGAAAGATTATTGGAAATATTGAGAAACACCGAGGAGCTATTGGATACACTCTTGATGATTTAAAGGGATTTCTCCCTCTATTTGCCAACACGCCATCAATATGGAAGATGATGCAAAGCCTGTTGTTGAACATCAACGTCGTCTAATTCCTAAAATGAAGGATGTGGTAAGAAATGAGGTATTAAAACTCCTTGAAGCTGGTATTATATATCCTATTGCTGATAGTAAATGGGTAAGTCCTGTGCATTGTGTTCCTAAGAAAGGAGGAATTACTGTTGTACCAAATGATAATGATGAGCTCATCCCTCAAAGAGTAGTTGTAGGATATAGAATGTGCATTGATTTTCGGAAAGTTAATAAAGTTACTAAGAAAGATCATTACCCTTTACCTTTCATTGATCAAATGTTAGAAAGGTTATCTAAGAATACTCATTTTTGCTTTCTTGATGGTTATTCTGGGTTTTCACAAATTGCTGTTAGAGCTAAAGATCAAGAGAAAACTACTTTCACTTGTCCTTATGGAACTTATGCTTATAGGCGTATGCCTTTCGGTTTATGTAATGCTCCTGCTACTTTTCAAAGATGCATGTCTGCTATTTTTCATGGCTTTTGTGAAAAGATTGTAGAGGTATTCATGGACGATTTTTCCGTCTATGGGAATTCTTTTGATAACTGTTTGCGAAACCTTGATAAAGTTTTGCAGAGATGTGAGAAACTAACCTTGTTCTTAATTGGGAGAAATGCCACTTTATGGTTAATGAAGGAATTGTTCTGGGACATAAAATTTCTGAAAGAGGTATTGAAGTTGATAGAGCTAAAGTTGAAGCAATTGAGAAAATGCCCTATCCCAGGGATGTAAAGGTATTCGTAGTATTCTTGGTCATGCTGGTTTCTATAGAAGGTTTATTAAAGATTTCTCTAAAATTTCAAAGCCTCTTACTAATCTTCTTCAAAAAGATGTACCTTTTGTTTTTGATGATGATTGTAAGGAAGCTTTTGAAACTTTGAAAAAGGCTTTAATTACTGCTCCTGTAGTTGAACCACCTGATTGGAATTTACCTTTTGAATTATGTGTGATGCTAGTGATTTTGCTGTAGGTGCTGTTCTTGGACAGCGAGTAGATAAAAGTTGAATGTTATTCATTATGCTAGTAAACTCTTGATACTGCTCAAAGAAATTATGCTACTACTGAAAAAGAGTTCTTAGCTGTAGTTTTTGCTTGTGACAAGTTTAGACCTTATATTGTTGATTCAAAAGTCACTATTCATACTGATCATGCTGCATTAAGTACCTTATGGAAAAGAAAGACGCTAAGCCAAGGCTTATTAGATGGGTGCTCTTTTACAAGAATTCGATTTGCATATTGTAGATAGGAAAGGTGCTGATAATCCTGTTGCTGATAATTTGTCTAGATTGGAAAATATTGCTTATGATCCCATACCTGTTAATGATAGTTTTCCAAATGAACAATTGGCTGCAATAAAGGTGAGCTCGCGAGATAGTCCTTGGTATGCTGATTATGCTAACTTTATTGTTTCCAAGTACTTGCCTCCAACCTTTTCAGCTCAGCAAAGAAGGAAATTCTTTTATGACTTGAGGCATTATTTTTGGGATGACCCACACTTATATAAAGAAGGAGTGGATGGTATTATGCGAAGATGTGTTCCCGAATATGAACAACAAGAGATATTGAGAAAATGTCATGGTAGTGCTTATGGAGGACATCACGCCGGAGATAGAACTGCACAAAAGTTCTACAATCAGGTTTTTATTGGCCAACTCTCTTTAAAGATGCAAGAAGTTTATTTTATCTTGTGATGAATGTCAAAGAGTTGGTAATATCTCTAGACGCAATGAAATGCCTATGAATTACTCTTGTTATTGAACCATTTGATTGTTGGGGATTCGACTTCATGGGTCCTTTCCCTTCTTCAGAAGGTAATACTCATATACTTGTTGCTGTTGATTATGTTACTAAATGGGTAGAAGCCATACCTACAAAAAGTGCTGATGGTGAGACCTCTTTAAAAATGCTTTTAGATGTTATTTTCCCTAGGTTTGGAGTACCTAGATATCTTATGACTGATGGAGGTTCTCATTTTATTCATGGTGGTTTTAGAAAGACCCTTGCTAAATATGGTGTTAATCATAGAATTGCTTCAGCTTAGTGGGCAAGTAGAATTATCAAATAGAGAAATTAAATCTATCTTGCAAAAGACTGTTAATAAATCTAGAAAAAATTGGGCTAGTAAGTTAAATGATGCTTTATGGGCTTATAGAACTGCTTATAAAAATCCTATGGGTATGTCTCCTTATAAAATGGTTTATGGAAAAGCTTGTCACTTGCCTTTAGAATTAGAGCACAAAGCTTATTGGGCTGTGAGAGAACTTAATAAAGATTTTAAACTTGCCGGTAAGAAAGGTTACTCCAATTAAGTTCTTTAGATGAATGGAGAAGTGAAGCTTATGAAAATGCTAGACTTTAAGGAGAAAGTTAAGAAATGGCATGATAGAAGAATTATTAAGAGAGAGTTTAATGTTGGTGAGAAAGTTCTATTGTATCGGTCTCGTCTCAGATTTTTTGCAGGAAATTACTCTCAAAATGGGAAGGACCTTTTGTCATTGTGGAGGTGTATCGTTCAGGTGCAATAAAGATTGCTTCACTGAAAGATAATGCTACACAAGTGGTGAATGGGCAAAGACTCAAACATTATATTTCTGGAGATTCTTATAATGAAGACGTTGATGTTATTCGAGTGGTAACTCCGGAAACTTTTATTAAAAATCAAATTGATGGGACTGCAGAGTCTGTTTTCGAATAGGTAACAGTTTTGGTAAGAAAAGTTCGCGTTTAACTTTCTAAATGATATTTTTGTTATTTTTATTAATATGGAAAATTACGAGATCGAAACGGGTAGGAAAAGGTGCCCGAGGGCACCTCCCCACCTGTGGCGCGGGCCCACCCCTGGCCGCGCCGCCATATGGGGGGCGCCTCGGAGCCCTTCTCCGACCCGGTTTCTCTCCCGTACCTTCCTTTTGTCGTAAAACTTTTTGCTATATAATCCCCCGGATCCCCCGAGGTCCGTATATCGTCTTTTCGTCGTGTTTTGTTTCGAGCTGTTTCTGCCAGGATTTGCTCTCAGTTTTAGAAGCGCCATGGTCTCCAACAACAACAACAAGGGCAAGGGCCTTTGGAAGATGATCCTCAAGACCCCAAGCTGAGGAAGAAGTCAAGAGTGAAGATGAAGGTGAAGTGGAGGAAGATCCGCGCGTATACCCGCGCGCCACCGTCGCAAGCATCGGGGTGGTGGCAAATCCGTTCAACCTCAAGAGAGGCGCGCGGATGAGACCGGAGGAAAGGTTCCACGTCACTTCCTAGCTCCAAGGACGTCTTCTCCAGGCATCAATAACCCCTTCCATACTCTAATTCATAAGAGTCAAATTGAAAGGATTCCTGAGGCAGAGTTGCCAGTGGTTGGAATATAGATCGTTCTAACAATGCAGGAAAGATGAATCTGAAGCTGAGAGTGGGGAAACAACTCCAAGAGCTGGGACTCACAGTCTGACAAATTCATGAACCGCATTGAGCACAACTCGGAGCTGATTCGCATTCTCACCTACAAGATTGATGAACTGAAGGAGCTGGTTGATAAGCTTATCAAGAATTCACCACCGCCACCGAAGGAGTAATTCATCATTGGTATTGGCATCCCCTTGGCTTGTTCCAAGCTTGGGGGGAGTGCCGCGGTATCACATCATTATCTTTTACCTTTTTACCTTTCAATCAAGTCATATCATGAGTAGAGAAGTTATCATATAGGATGGTTTGCAGTGTGGAAGTATCTCTCCTTTAGTTGGTTATCTATGTATCCCTTGGTGTGAGTTGCCGTTATGGAATATTAATGAGAAGTTTTATCATTTACTTTCTGCACTTCTTATTTTAGTTTGCAATTTCTGTCATATGAATGATCTTGTTGTTAGTATTGGCATCACTTTGGGAGTATTAAGTAAATCTATTTGGTTTTGGCAAACTTAGCATTGGTCAGTAGCAACAATACTTTGAGGCTTAAGTAGAAAAGAGGGAAGTGCATGTAGATATATTATTTCATTATCTTTCTTTCTTGTTGGCTAATAAGCTTAGTATTCTCAAGTTAAAATTATTTGTGCTTCCAAGGAAGATTGCATGATTGTTTTTACTACATGTATATTTGTTTGTATCCCTCAACTCTTATGCTTGCTACCCAGCCTTGCTAGCCAAAAACCTGTACTGAGAGGGAATGCTTCTCGTGCATCCAAAACCTTGAGCCAAAACCCATGCCATTTGTGTCCACCATAACTACCTATTATGTGGTATTTTGCGCCACTCCAAGTAAATACTTCATGTGCTACCTTTAAATTATTCAAAACCTTATTACTCCTTATTTTGTGTCACTGTTTATTAGCTCATGAGGGTTATGTAGAGTTTCTCTATCACTCTTGTCAGACAGACTTTCACCTTTGGACTAGTGGCATATACATCCGCTTATCCTTAATTTGCAAAAAGAGCTGGCAATTGGGGTGCCCAGCCCCGAATTAATTATAACTTTAACCATTTCTCTCTTCACATGCTTGCCAATGATTTATCAAAGCAAAACCAAAATGTTAAACTATCAAATAGGCACTCCTCCATGGTATGTGATTGTTGGAAGGCACCCGAGGATTCGGTTAGCCATGGCTTGTGTAAGCAAAGGTTGGGAGGAGTGTCATACCAATTTATAAATATGCATGTGTAAACAAAAGAGAAGAGGGATGATCTACCCTTGGGTAGAAATAACGTCCTTCATGGGAGCCGCTCTTGAAAGTCTGGTTGACAAGGGGATAGTGTTTTCTTTACTGCGATTCGTTGACAACGACATACATAGCTCAAACATATATTTTTATACTCTCTATATGATTTCAAAACATAAAAAGCTCTAGCACATGATTTAATCCCTGCTTCCCTCTGCGAAGGGCCTATCTTTTACTTTCATGTTGAGTCAGTAAACCTATTCCCCTCTATCTCAAGCAAGCATTTGAGTTGTTGTGATTCAATCATCTATATGTTATTACTTGCAATCATGTCTTTTATCCTTCCTTGTTTAGCACAAGCTTTTATCTGAATGAATGCAACTTTGAAAGTTATCAATGACTGTAAGGAGACTGTTATAGTTGAGCATGCAAGTTCTGCAATATAAGCTCTAATATAAAGACTCTGATCGAAAGATAAGTACAATCTGTTAATTGTTCTCTGACCAAGAACGAAGTTTGCCATCACCAATTATGATTTCCTCTATGCACCTTTATTTGTGATTTCCCTTTACTTGTTTCAAGTTAAGTTATATGAGAGGAAGTTGTTATCTAAAATGACTTGTGTGTTAATAAATGTGATGCTTCTTGTCCGTATTTTATTTATCGACACTTCACTCCATAAACATGTGGTCTTGTTTACTGAGCTCAGTTTTCGCTTGGGGACAAGCGAGGTCTAAGCTTGGGGGGAGTTGATACGTCCATTTTGCATCACTATTTTATATCATAATTTACTGTTATTCATTGATATATTTCATATTTAGAGATGATACTTATGTTATTTTACCTATTTTGCATGTTTCATGATTATTGGAGAATTATTCACCGGAGTCAGGATTCTGCTGGAAAAAGCACCGTCGGATACAATATTTCTGAAGATCAACAATTGAAGGAAATATAGAAGCTCCTATTTTGTCAGATGCCGGAGGGAGCCAAAAGGGAGGCCAAGGTGGGCCACCATGGGCCCTCCCACCCCATGGCGCGCCCCCTAGGCTGGCGCGCCGCCATGTGGGAGGGAGCCCAGGCCCACCTCAGCGACCCCCTTCGCGTACTTCACCCCTGGAAACCCTAACACCTGGGGGATCATCGAGGAAATATTCCGCCGCCTCCACGAGGCGGAAAACACCAGAGAGAGAAAAGCTCTCCGGCAGGAGAAATCTGCCGGGGAAATTCCTTCCCGGAGGGGGGAAATCGTCGCCATCGTCACCGTCATCGAGCTGGACTTCATTGGGATCATCATCACCATCATCTCCACCGCCGACACCGTCATCTCCGCCGCTCCACTCCGTTCCGCTGTAACATCTAGGGTTGAATCTTGTGTATTTCATAGGGGAAACTTTCCCGGTGTTAATTACTCCTTGTGGTTGATGCTATTGAGTGAAACCGTTGAATTAAGGTTTATGTCCAGATTGTTATTCATCATTATATCACCTCTGATCATGATCTATATGATGTCTTGTGAGTAGTTCGTTTAGTTCTTGAGGACATGGGAGAAGTCTAAATGTTAGTAGTGAATTATGTTGAGTAATATTTAATGGTTTGATATTTAAGTTGTGGTGTTATTCTTCTAGTGGTGTCATGTGAACGTCGACTACATGACACTTCACCTTTATGGGCCTAGGGGAATGCATTGTGTATTCGTTTGCCAATTGTGGGGTTGCCGGAGTGACAGCAACCTGAACCCCCGTTGGTATATCGATGCATGAGGGATAGCAGGATCTCAGAGTTTAAGGCTTGGTTAGATTTATCTTAATTACTTTCTTGTATTTGCGGATGCTTGCAAGGGGTATAATCACAAGTATGTATTAGTCCTAGGAAGGGCGGTGCATTAGCATAGGTTCACCCACACAACACTTATCAAAACAATGAAGATTAATCAACTATATGAAGCGAAAGCACTAGACTAAATTCCCGTGTGTCCTCAAGAACGTTTGGTCATCATAAGTAAACCAACCGGCTTGTCCTTTGCTGTAGAAAGGATTGGGCCACTTGCTGCAATTATTATTACTGCATTTTACTTACTTGTATTTTATTTATCTGCTATATCAAAAAAACCCTAAAAACTTGTCTGTGAGTATCTACAGTGAATCCTTCATCGAAACTACTTGTCAACACCTTCTGCTCCTCGTTGGGTTCGACACTCTTATTTATCGAAAGTACCATGATACACCCCCTATACTTGTGGGTCATCACTCACCAATCCTATGATTTTGAGTTTCATGGGTGTTACTAGCCTCTAAGACAGTGATTCTTTTATTGATGCTTATTATTGATTCATTAACCTTGCTAGCATTATCAAGAAAATTTGGCAAGTTTTTTCTCTATAGAATCCAACTTTCTTATAACATCTTCCAGAGTGATCTCAGCTTTAATATCTTTAGTAGATGGTATCCCTACCAAACTTTCAATTGAATTGCAAGCTTCCAAAGCAGGAGTACCCAGAAAATTACCCCCTGTGAGAGTGTCCAGAACATACCTATACCAACTAGTGATACCAACATAAAAATTCCTAAGAAGGATCAGGGTAGAATATTTTTTTGTGCATCTGTGATGAGCATCACTTATCCTATACCAAGCATATTTCAAACTTTCTCCCCCTTGTTGCCTAAACGAACAAAGTTCAACTTCAGGACTGCCCATTTTTAGCAAAAATAAAGCTAGGCCGAAATAATAAAATAAATGCAAGTAACTAATTTTTTTGTGTTTTTGATAAAAATAAGCAAACAAGAAAAAATAAAATAAACTAAGCAAGACAATAACAAAGTAAAGAGATTGGAAGTGAGAGACTCCCCTTGCAGAAGGCTTGACCTCCCCGGCAACGGCGCCAGAAAATATGCTGTTGCAGGGAGTTTAAGAGCTTCCAGAAGTACCTCCTCTCCCCGGCAACGGCGCCAGAAAATATGCTTGATACGTGCAAGGCACACGTTCGTTGGGAGACCCCAACAGGAAGGTATGATGAGTGTAGTGATGCGTGTAAAGCACACGTTCGTCAGGAGACCCCAAGAGTAAGGTTTGATGAGAGTAGCAGCAAGATTTCCCTCAGTAAGAAACCAAGGTTATCAATCCAGTAGGATATGAAAACACTTCTGAAGGTTGTTGGTGCAGGAGTGTAGTGCGGCGCAACACAAGGGAAAAATGCGGTGTGGAAAATGATGTTTGTTTGCAGAGAATTAAAGAGAACATTGATTGCAGTAAATTGTATTATCAGATGTAAAAGATTGGACTAGGGTCCACAGTACACTAGTGGTGTCTCTCCATAAAGATAACTAACATGCTGGGTAAACAAATTACAGCTGGACAATTGACAATATTGAAAAGTGCATAACAATGCATGTGCAAGTTGTGGTGTCTACTATGAGATTCATTTGGACATTACGACAAGGTACACAAACCGCTATCTAGCATGCATCTGTGCCTAAATAATCCACCTTCAGGTTAACATCCGTACCCCTTTCAGTATTAAGTTGCAAGCAACAGATAATTGCATTAAGTAAAGTGCATAATGTAAGCAACACATTTATCCTTAGACAAAGCATTGCTGTTTTACCCCTAGTGGCAACAGCACATCCACAACCTTAAAACTTTCTGTCACTGTCCCAGACTAAATGGAGACTGAACCCACTATCTAGCATAAATACTCCCTCTTGGAGTCACAAGCATCAACTTGACCAGAGTATCAACAAGCAACGGAGAGCATGCAAGATCATAAATAACATAGACATGATAATTCAATATTCAACTTGACATAGTATCAATATTCATCGGATCCCATCAAACACAACATGTAGCATTACAATAAGATGATCTTGATCATGATAGGCAGCTCACAAGATCTAAACATGATGGCACAAGACGAGAAGACAACCATCTAGCTACTGCTATGGACCCATAGTCCAAGGATGAACTACCTACACATCACTCCGGAGGCAGGCATGGCGATGTAGAGCCCTCCGGTGATGATTCCCCTGTCCGGCAGGGTGCCGGGAAGAGCTTCAGAACCCTCCTGAGTTAGGGTTGACGACGGCGGCAGCTCTGGAACTTTTCGTGGATAATGGCTCGGGTGTCTAGGGTTTTCCCGAAAAGATGAATTTATAGGCGAAGGGGCGACGTCGGTGGAGACCCGAGGGGCCCACACCATGCCCTGGCGCGCCGGGAGGTGGGGCCGCGCCGCCACGTGGTGTGGCCGCCTCCTCGATCCCCTTCGTGTCTCCTTTGGACTCTGTGTACGTGACAGAAAAATAGAACCGTGGGCTTTTGTTTCGTCCAATTCCGAGAATATTTCCAGAACAACTTTTCTGAAATACAAAAACAGCAGAAACAGGAACTGGCACTGTGGCATCTTGTTAATAGGTTAGTCCCAGAAAATGCAGAAAAATGATATAAAGTATAAATAAAACATGTAGCAATTGGTATAATATAAGCATGGAACATCAGAAATTAGAGATACGTTGGAGACGTATCAAGCATCCCAAGCTTAGTTCTACTCGTCCTCGAGTAGGTAAAACGATAACAATAAATAAATTCTGAGGAGACATGCTATCACACAATCTTGATCAAATAATATTGCAAGGCTCATGTCATGAATGAAATGACTCAAAGCAATGGTCTATAGTTTGCTAACAGATAGATAAAGAGTAAACAACTGACTCATATAAGCAAAAACTTTTCATGAATAGTACTTTCAAGACAAGCATCAAAAAGCTTTGCATAAGAGTTAACTCATAAAGCAATAGATTCTTAATAAAAGGCATTGAAGCAACACATAGGAAGATTTAAGTTTCAGCAATTGCTTTCAACTTTCAACATGTATATCTCATGGATAATTGTCAAAACAAAGTAATATAACAAGTGCAATAAGCAAGCATATAAGAATTGATGCACACAAAGTTGACACAAGTGTTTGCTTTTGAGATAGAAAGAAGTAGGTAAACTGACTCAACATAAAGTAAAAGAAAGGCCCTTCGCAGAGGGAAGCAGGGATTAAATCATGTGCTAGAGCGCCTTTTAAGTTTTTGAAATCATAAAGAGAGCATAAAGTAAGTTTTTGAGAGGTGTTTGTTGTTGTCAACGAATGGCAGTGGGCATTCTATCCCCCTTGTCACCCAGACTTTCAAGAGCGGCTCCCATGAAGGGCGTTATTTCTACCCAAGGGTAGATCATCCCTCTTCTGTTTTGTTTACACATGCATATTTATAAATTGGTATGACACTCCTCCCAACCTTTGCTTACACAAGCCATGGCTAACCGAATCCTCGGGTGCCTTCCAACAATCACATACCATGGAGGAGTGCCTATTTGATATTGTTTAACACTTTGAAAATTTGCTTCTAATAAATCATTGGCAAAACATGTGAAGAGAATCAAGCGGTTAAAGTTATAATTAATTGGGACCGGGCACCCCATTTGCCAGCTCTTTTTGCAAAGTTATTGGATAAGCGGATGTATATGCCACTAGTCCATTGGTGAAAGTCTGTCATGAGTAAATGACAAGGTTGATAGAGAAAACTCCACATAACTTCCTCATGAGCTATAAAACATTGACACAAATAAGGAGTAATAAAGTTTTGAATAGTTTAAAGGTAGCACATGAAGTATTTACTTGGAATGGCAGGAAATACCACATAATAGGTAGTTATGGTGGACACAAATGGCATTGGTTTTGGCTCAAGGTTTGGATGCACGAGAAGCATTCCCTCTCAGTACAGAGTTTAGGCTAACAAGGTTGTTTGAAGCAAACACAGGATATCAACTGGTACAGCAAGGCTTACATAGAAACATATTGCAAGCATTATAAGACTCTACACTGTCTCCCTTGTTACTCAAACACTTTTACCAGAAAATATCTAGACCTTAGAGATACCAAACATGCAAACCAAATTTCAACAAGCTTTAAAGTAGTTCTCCACTAATAGGCTTTAACTACATGATGCAAGAGCTTAAACATGATCTACTTGAGATCTCAAAACAATTGCAAAGCATCAAATTATCCAAGACAATGATCTACAAGAATGAGTATTTCTTTTCAATATACCATCTACCACATGTAGCATTTTATGTTTCCAACCAAACAACAATCAATTTATTTCAACACGAAACTCTCCAAATAATACAACAATGAAACAAGAGAGTACTTCTCTACAAGAACTAACAGCTCTGAACAAGAGATGTATGAAAAACAGGAGCTAAAAGTATTGCAGTAGCTAGTCAAGAATACTCAACAAATATAAGTGAAGAATACGAGTATTCAAATGAAAAAGTGGAGCGTGTCTCTCTCCCACACAAGAATGCTAGGATCCAATTTATTTAGAAAATGAAAATAACAAAGAAAAAATAAAAGCACACAGACGCTCCAAGTAAAGCACATAAATGTGAAAGAATTAAAATATAGTTTCACTAGAGATGACCTGATAAGTTTTTGATGAAGAAGGCGATGCCTTGGGCATCCCCAAGCTTAGATGCTTGAGTTTTCTTGAAATATGCTTGGGTGACCCATAGGGGCATCCCCAAGTTTAGGCTTTTCACTCTTCTTGATCATATCATATCATCCTCCTCTCTTGATCCTTGAAAACTTCCTTCACACCAAACTCAAAGTAATTCATATTAGAGGGTTAGTTCATAGTCAAAAATTCACATGTTCTGTGAGGACACAATAATCACCAATACTTCTGGACATTAGCTACAGCCACTGATGTTTTGTGGAGCAAATAAATCCACTCAAACATAGTAAAACAGAGAATGCAAAATAAAAGGCAGAATCTGTCAAAACAGAACAGTCCGTAAAGACGAATTTTTTCGAGGCACTTAAGTTGCTCAGATTCGAAAACTCAAAACTAATGAACGTTGCGTACATATATAAGGATCATGCGTGAGTTTATTCGGAATGTTTCAATTTTTCTGGAGTGCATACAACTCAAAACGGTGGACAACAAAAATCCGTCTCTGCGCAGAAATCCAAATCTAGCATCAACTTTGTACTAGAGACTTTACTTGGCACAATAATGCAATAAAATAAAGATACAAAGGATTTATGTCAGAAGTAAGCATGCTCCATGACTCAAATAAAAGAAAAAGAACAGAAATAAAACAATGGGTTGTCTACCATAAGCGCTTTTCTTTAATGCCTTTTAGCTAGGCTAGGAGATTTTTATGATGCTCTCATAAAAATAAGAGTTGAAAACCAAAGAGAGCATCAAGAGGCAAATATCAAACATATTTAAGTCTAACACACTTCCTATGCAAAGGAATCTTGTAATAAAATAAATTACTGAAGCATAAAGCAACAAGCATAGGAAGATGAATCAAATGCAACTTCACAACTTTCAACATTAAGAGAGGTGTTTTAGTGACTTGAAAAATTTTACAACCATATTTTCCTCTCTCATAATAACTTTCAGTAGCATCATGAACAAACTCAACAATATAACTATCACATAAAGCATGGTTTTCATGGTCTACAAACACAAAAATATCATTACTCTCCACATAAGTAAAAACAGTTTCATTATTAATAGTGGGAGTAAAACTATCACATCCATGATTGTAATCATCATAAATAGGAGGCATATCATAATCAATATAAACTATATCCTCAATAGTAGGTGGACTAAAAATATCACCATCATTATAATCATCATATATTGGAGGCAAAGTATCATCAAAGCAAATTTCCTCCTTAAAGCTTGGGGGACTAAAAATATCATATTCATCAAAAGCAGCTTCCCCAAGCTTAGACTTTTCCATGGCATTAGCAATAATAGTGTTCAAAGAATGTATGCTAATAACATTGCTAGTATCATGATTGTTATGCAAATAAATTTCCATAGGCTTTTTAATTTTCTCTTCAAACTCTTCATGTCCCAACTCAAGATAAATTTCATAAAGCTCTCTCATATTTTCAGCCATAGGACTAGTTTCAAGGATAGTAACCATTGATAGCAAGTAAAGAGCTAGACATAATAAATCAGCAAGACAATAACAAAGTAAAGAGATTGGAAGTGAGAGACTCCCCTTGCAGAAGGCTTGACCTCCCCGACAACGGCGCCAGAAAACTTGTGCGTCGTAGGGGAGGTAGAAGCCTGCTGAATCCGAAGTGCCTTGTCTCCCCGGCAACGGCGCCAGAAAACTTGCTTGATGCGTGTAAAGCACACGTTCGTCAGGAGACCCCAAGAGTAAGGTTTGATGCGTGTAGCAGCAAGTTTTCCCTCAGTAAGAAACCGAGGTTATCAATCCAGTAGGAGATGAAGACACTTCTGAAGGTTGTAGGTGCAGGAGTGTAGTGCGGCGCAACACCAGGGATTCCGGAGCCAACGTGGAACCTGCACACAAGACAATCAAACTACTGTGCTCCAACGAATCAGTGAGAGTGTCAATCTCACCGGCTTGCTGAAAACAAAGGATTAAAAGTGTGGCGTTGATGCATGTAAAATGCATACATGAACTTTGCACTATATCACTCATATTCCAATCATATTTGCATCATATAAGGGTTATATCACTGTTATATAATGATTTTAGGGAATAAAATATTTATTTCCTATTTTTATGGAATTAACCCTGCGCAGGCAGAAAACCCTATTTTTCCTTTTAAGTTTCAGGGACCCAAACGACGTCCAAATAACTTGGAAAAATACAGGCGTCAATATTTTGGAAGGAGGAAGACTTGGGAGCGAAGGAAGCAAGCAAACGGAGGCCGGAAGCCCAAAAGAGGGGGGCCCACCCTTTTGGCCCTCGAGGCTCCGCTGCCGTCGATCTTTTCTCCACCGACATACTCTTGACCTAAAAATGCGTATAAAAGAAGTCCCACGGCGTTCTCGAAAACAAGCGCCGCCACACGACAGAAACACGAAAACAGAGATCTGGAGCTGCAGATTGGAGGGGGAAAACTCCGGCTGGGCGTTGCCGGGGTGGTCTCCACCTTCTCCAACGACTTCTCCACCGTCTCCATGATGAAGGGGGAGTAGTCCACCCTCTGGAATATGGGTTTGTTGTGGTAACTTATGTATATCTCCTCTCTTTGAGCTTCACTAATTAGTACCGTATGAGCTGCTGAACATGATTACGGTCATCTATATAATTCTTATGGTGGATATTGTGGTATGAGATGATTTGTTATGCATTTACTGTTGTGTTGGAACTTTTATGACTTGTCATACTTTGATAGATTATTGTTCTTTAAGAAGTATGATGTATGTGGGTACGGGACGGCCGATGTGACACGGCAAAGGTATTGAGTGACATAGTACCGCCCAACATCCTTTATCTGGGGGTAAAAAGGAAGAGTATGATGTGGGAGTGATAGCAACCACGCTAGCCTTACGAGGGTGACCTAGCAACACAAATGAGTATTTCTTCCAACTATGTGTTTTAGGACATATAGCCGTCATAAAAGCTACCATTAAAACATGACAATTGTGTGTACTTTATCTATAACATGACGATCACCGTAGATGAGAGAGAGAGAGGATTAAGTGAACCCATGAACCCATGTCCATTGTTCCTATAAAAGAAAACCTTTGTCTTGTCCTCTTGCATTGAAGAGGATTGGGACACTTTTACATTCTTGTTTTGTTACATTAAACTTCCATCCATTAAATCAACCACCTTGTTCTTTAAACTTGTTTAGTGCATAATCAACTAAAACTTGTGACACTATAGTTGTAGGGAATAGATAACCTTTCCTTCTTGCTCCTGCGGATCGATACCTTACTTCCACATTGAGAGGTGCTACAGTGATCCCCTGCTCTTGGGGGTTATCAAGTACTTTTCTGGCGCCGTTGCCGGGGAGCATAGCGCTTAAGTTTCTATTCTTGTGTGCACTAGACTTATTTTATCTTGTTTTATATCTTGCAATCATCTAAGCTTGGGGAGGTTCCTTTAAACTTGTTTGATTGTGAGTTTCTCATTAGTTTTACTTTCAGTTTTATATATATCAAAAACCCAAAAAATTAAAAAATGGAGAAACTTTCTGGAATGTCTATGGGTAATGATTATTTTAAAAAGTATGACGCCTACTCTGAATATCAATCAACCAAAGAGGGAAATAGAGTGGGTAAATTCCTTAAAGCTCTTCACAAAATAGCTATTCAGTTGTGTGAGTTACATGGTATAACTTGTTGCAATAGAAGAGTTGTTAAACATTCCCATTATGAATGCAAGTATAATAGTGATCCTATAATTGCTTGTTATCGTGAAGATGAATGTTTATGCCCTGATATAGAACAAGTTGAGAAATATATTGCTTATGTTGGAGCCCATGAGATAGACTCTCTTCTTAATAAATTTCTTGCAACTAGTCTTGTAGCTCGTGAAATGAAAGGACAAGTTTCTATTATTCTCCAAATTTGCAAAAAAGAATTTAGTGATAATGTTTATGTTAAAGAAAGAATTCTTGCTGCACGGAAAGTACTAATATTTTGCAGGAAGAGGAGGATAAGAACCTAAGCTCGTGGATGCCCGTGCAATCCCAAGAGGATGATGAAAACATAAGCTTGGAAGAGGAAGTATGTGAAGAGGAGATTGAAATGGATGTGTTACAACCTAAGCTTGGGGAAGAGTTGGATCTTCCAACTTCACCATCAACATATGATAGTAACACTCAAACTCAAAAACTTTTTGTTATTTATGAGAACCCATGCTATTATGATGAAACTAATAATGCTCCTTTACTTTTTAATAATGCTACTAGTGAACTTATGGATGATAATGAGGAGTGTTGCTTAAATATGCTATATGATAATGCTTTAGATGATGGTCCTACGCTTATTGATAATCCTACATGTTTGGAAGTTACTACTTTATGTGAGGATAAAAATGATATACTTGCTGTTTGTGAAAATACTCTTACTAATGAGAGTCCTACTTTGTTCCTGAATTCTCCTAATTACACCATAGAGGAGAAATTTGCTTATGTTGAGAAATACTTATGTGGTTTGCAATTATCTCTAGTTCCAAATATTTGTTGCAGCCATGATATTAAACTTAATATTGATCTTAATAACTATTTTGAAAGTGAGAAGCATGCTACTGAATTCCAAAATAGATTTAATGATCCTCATTATGTGCCTAAATTAACTAAGTTGGAATATTCTATTGGTTATATGGTTGAATACACTTCTACAACTTGCAACTATTATGAAAGAGGAGGTGTTGAGAGCCCTCTGTATGGTACTAATAATTATGGGCTGCAAGTAACTATTGTTAATATGCATTGGAAAATTTCTATTTATTGTGATTCATTCATATACAAAATGCCAATGCATAGAAAGAAAGTTAGAATTCGTTGTTATTACTTTTGTGTTTTGTTTTTCTCTCTACTAGGTTTCAACTTGGGTATTATTTTCATTGACTTGAGAGCACCATGGGATCCTGGTATTGTGCATGAAACACTTCCCAAGGGAGAGCGACACATCAAAGTTCAAGCTCCCTCATGAGATTCATCTTCAATAAACAACAAGTAAGAAGCCTAGCTATATGGCTATAAAGAAAGCGCTTTGCGGGAGACAACCCGGTTATTTTTATGTGTGATTTTCTTGTGATACGGCAAGGATGATGTTGAATGCTGGTTTTGTTGAATTGAAATGTGAAAATATACATGTACCCGCGTCTTTTTATCTCGCTTCCAGAGGCGAGGAGGTGCTAATTGCTGCGACCAATGATCTGTCCAAAGTTTGGCAAGATATTAAAGTAAGATATAATCTGTACATGCATGTATCACGGATAAGCAAGGCCAATTATGTTTTTGATCCGGTTGGGGCTACATGCAATGAAGAGATCAGCTCGGCTTCAGATACGGTGCAGGCAAAACAAGAAAATAAGAGGCGATGCTATTTTTACGCGATGTGCTCTGCACGATCAAATCAAATTTTGGCATGCACGGCTGTTTGTTTCTTTTGGAGATCACGTCCACCAGAGATTAACAAGGCATCGACCAAGGAGCTGGGCGCATCAAGCGGCGTGTATGTTTAAATTAGGAGAGTCTAGATATTTTTCTTAGTTTCCGTCCGATCGTGTGTTAGCTTCTTGCAAGTCACGTTATTTGTTTTGAGTCGGCTATTATATAAAGCCAGGTGTGTGCTATGTAAAAGGTTAGGTTAAGTTTTATGAGTTAAAAACACGCGTGTGTTTCGGCCCTCGTGCCGTGGGGTGGAAATCCCTGTGTATCCGTCGAGACCGATCAAGGTTGTTTCATTGCGTTGGATTGGAGGTGTTGTGCTTCTAATTGCTGTGTGGTTCGTCCAGAACCGTCCAAGTAATTCCTCTCACCGAGAAGGGTTTGCTTGTTGTTCGCGTGAGTTTGCGTTGCTCAGATTGTAGGCCGCGTTAGTTATCGTTGTTGCTACTGATCGCCGTGAAAGATTGGGCCTAAAACCCTTTGGATCACGATTGATCCTTATCATCTTGTGTCCTCTTGCTGTAACAAGAGAGTTGGTTTTTAGTTTAGTTTCTGGAATTTTCAATAAAGTGCCAAGTTTTACTCATTTTGGTTTGAGAAAGTTGCTTATAGCGTTCGGAGATTTTATTCCTGCACGAATCTGTGCGCGGTGTGATTTTTAATTCTTATTCTGTAACTCCGAATGAGCTCATATTTGTACTGTAGCTGCAACTTTTCATCCTCTGTATGCATGAATTGTTTTGGAATTTTTCGACAAAGTTTGGTAGGGTAGAAAAATACGTTTTGCTGCTGCTATTTTTCTGGACAGATTCTGTCCCATTTTGTTTTATGCATGTTTTGAACTTTTAACTTAAATCTTTTTGATTCAATTGAGCTTATGAGTAGGAATACAACATTATATACTTTCTGGACATTCATATGATGTTTTGTTTAAGGATTATATGCAGCAAGAAACCTATTAGTTTATCACTACTAATGCACCCCACAGAAAAGAAATGGGAGAAACGGTGTTTTGAAGTTTTTTCACAGGGATTGGAGGAGATGCACCAAGAGCTATCCAAGGATGGTGAAGACCATAAGCTTGGGGATGCGAAGAAAACCCCACTGGACCTACACACTCTCGGTTTGCACACGTCTAACTTCTGTTTTTCGATCAAAACACCTTATCGCATAAACTTGGAGCGTCTTTTTGTTTGTTTTGGTTTGATTTTTGTTTTTGTGAGACCACCATATTATCATTTATATATGAAAGAGCTACTGGAAATGTGGGTTGAAATATGTTGGATGCTTTTATAAGATTGGGAAAAGGGATGTTTAGGTTGATTTTTAAAGTTACATATAATTGCATTATTCATGAGCTTGTTAATGACTAATGATTTGCAAATGCTTTATCAAGAGCTATCACTTATTCATGTTTTGATGCTGAATGTTATTTTACTTTGTTTAACATGGATTAGTTAGTTCTATGGACACTCATGCATGCATTTAGATGGTCAACTTTCTCCCTCTTGCTAGCCCAATAGTTCCAACAAGTAAAAACTTGTTTCCAACACCTTCAACCAAAGTTATTCCAGTGAGTCCACTATATCTACCTATTAGCTTTATGCTATTCCGAGTATGTTTATCATGATATTTGTGTTATCTATACCTCTGAATGAAAATGTTTATGTTATTGATTGTGATGGGAAAAGTTGGTTATATAGCTCTCACGAACTTGATGCACACTTTACTTTTATTGCATAAATAAAACATGAACCATTGTGATTAAGAATATGATGTTAGTGGCTTGATAAATGTCCGATGTTGGGAGTTAGCCCATATGTTCTGTCACATGCAAAGCTTTCAACATGCTCCTTCACTTCATTTAGTTGATATCATGTGCTTTTGTTTATGGGTGCCTATCATGGTGAAATGGGGGAAATGAAGTAGTTTAAATGAGTTTGTATAAATGGTTAGAGAGACGCCTGGGCCGCTAATCTAAGTCATGCATCATTCATGGTGAAAATTTACTTACATGCTATGGTGAACCGTCTGTGATACACCTTATAAAAAAAAGCTATTCCAATGTTAAATAAAAAGGGTGTTGAGGTTGTTCATCTTGTTTGTTTGTCTTGTCATTTTGATATGGGCTTGTTCCATATCCTGGGACAAGAGGTACCCCAGTTAACGCTCTTGATGACACTATTATTACTTACAATGATATAAAACTTGAACTTGCTTTGTTTCCCAACTTGAGTAACTCATGGTGTAGGTACTTGTATTCAAGGGGCATGAGACACCTAACCTTTACTTTGTCAAGCACACTACTCATATTTGCTTTCACATTAAACATTAATCATTCAAGATGCTATGATAGGGGAATGAGAGCTTGACACCAAAGATTCCACATTGCAATCATTAACTTAAGTAGAAGAGTTTGGAAGTTGGATGAAACTTATGCATGCTTTACCTCTACTCACATATACATCTTTCCAAAGTGTCCACCTTTTATATTCAGATTTTCATCTACACTCTATGACCAATGTAGGATGTTCTTACTTATCATTATACATACATGTGGTCCATATTACTATCTTCTATGTTACACTTTGTGAACTATCATTAAACATCCTTGCTTGAATACTTGATATCACTTCATAAACTATTTTGCATATTGCTACTCCTTTGAAGAATGAATCATTTGACTCTATGTAGTAGTAGCAATCATCTTTGATATCCATTGTTAGTGCTATACTGCAAAGCCCATGTTAGTTTTATCACCTTCATACTCGAGGACGAGTATTGGTTAAGCTTGGGGATGTTGATGCATGTAAAATGCATACATGAACTTTGCACTATATCACTCATATTCCAATCATATTTGCATCATATAAGGGTTATATCACTGTTATATAATGATTTTGGGAATAAAATATTTATTTCCTATTTTTATGGAATTAACCCTGCGCAGGCAGAAAACCCTATTTTTTCCTTATAAGTTTCAGGGACCCAAACGACGTCCAAATAACTTGAAAAATACAGGCGTCAATATTTTGGAAGGAGGAAGACTTGGGAGCGAAGGAAGCAAGCAAACGGAGGCCGGAAGCCCAAAAGAGGGGGGCCCACGCGGCCTCTGTACCTGGCCGCGTACGGCCCACCCTTTTGGCCCTCGAGGCTCCGCTGCCGTCGATCTTTTCTCCACCGACATACTCTTGACCTAAAAACGCATATAAAACAAGTCCCACGGCGTTCTCGAAAACAAGCGCCGCCACACGACAGAAATACGAAAACAGAGATCTGGAGCTACAGATTGGAGGGGGAAAACTCCGGCGGGGCGCTGCCGGGGTGGTCTCCACCTTCTCCAACGACTTCTCCACCGTCTCCATGATGAAGGGGGATTAGTCCACCCTCTGGACTATGGGTTTGTGGTGGTAACTTATGTATCTCTCCTCTCTTTGAGCTTCATTAATTAGTATCGTATGAGCTGCTGAACATGATTACAGTCATCTATGTAATTCTTATGGTGGATATTTTGGTATGAGATGATTTGTTATGCATTTACTATTGTGTTGGAACTTTTATGACTTGTCATACTTTGATAGAATATTGTTCTTTAAGAAGTATGATGTATGTGGGTACGGGATGGCCGATGTGACACGGCATAGGTATTGAGTGACACAGTACCGCCCAACATCCTTTATCTGGGGGTAAAAAGGAAGAGTATGATGTGGGAGTGACAGCAACCACGCTAGCCTTACGAGGGTGACCTAGCAACACAAATGAGTATTTCTTCCAACTATGTGTTTTAGGACATATAGCCGTCATAAAAGCTACCATTAAAACATGACAATTGTGTGTAATTTATCTATAACATGATGATCACTGTAGATGAGAGAGAGAGGATTAAGTGAACCCATGAACCCATGTCCATTATTCCTATAAGAGAAAACCTTTGTCTTGTCCTCGTGCATTGAAGAGGACTGGGACACTTTTACATTCTTGTTTTGTTACATTAAACTTCCATCCATTAAATCAACCACCTTGTTCTTTAAACTTGTTTAGTGCATAATCAACTAAAACTTGTGACACTTTAGTTGTAGGGAATAGATAACTTTTCCTTCTTGCTCCTACGGATCGATACCTTACTTCCACATTGAGAGGTGCTACAGTAATCCCCTGCTCTTGGGGGTTATCAGGTGTGGAAAATGATGTTTGTTTGCAGAGAATTAAAGAGAACAATGATTGAAGTAGGTTGTATTATCAGATGTAAAAGATTGGACCAGGGTCCACAGTTCACTAGTGGTGTCTCTCCATAAAGATAACTAACATGCTGGGTAAACAAATTACAGCTGGGCAATTGACAATATTGAAAAGTGCATAACAATGCATGTGCAAGTTGTGGTGTCTACTATGAGATTCATTTGGGCATTACGACAAGGTACACAGACCGCTATCCAGCATGCATCTGTGCATAAATAATCCACCTTCAGGTTAACATCCGTACCCCTTTCAGTATTAAGTTGCAAGCAACAGATAATTGCATTAAGTAAAGTGCATAATGTAAGCAACACATTTATCCTTAGACAAAGCATTGCTGTTTTACCCCTAGTGGCAACAGCACATCCACAACCTTAAAACTTTCTGTCTCTGTCCCAGACTAAATGGAGACTGAACCCACTATCTAGAATAAATACTCCCTCTTGGAGTCACAAGCATCAACTTGACCAGAGTATCAACAAGCAACGGAGAGCATGCAAGATCATAAATAACATAGACATGATAATTCAGTATTCAACTTGACATAGTATCAATATTCATCGGATCCCAGTAAACACAACAAGTAGCATTACAATAAGATGATCTTGATCATGATAGGCAGCGCACAAGATCTAAACATGATGGCACAAGAGGAGAAGACAACCATCTAGCTACTGCTATGGACCCATAGTCCAAGGATGAACTACCTACACATCACTCCGGAGGCAGGCATGGCGATGTAGAGCCCTCCGGTGATGATTCCCATCTCCGGCAGGGTGCCGGGAAGAGCTTCAGAACCCTCCTGAGTTAGGGTTGACGGCGGCGGCGGCTCTGGAACTTTTCGTGGATAATGGCTCGGGTGTCTAGGGTTTTCCCGAAAAGATGAATTTATGGGCGAAGGGGCGACGTCGGTGGAGACCCGAGGGGCCCACACCATGTCATCGCGCGTCGGGAGGTGGGCCGCGCCACCACGTGGTGTGGCCGCCTCCTCGGTCCCCTTCGTGTCTGCTTCGGACTCCGTGTACATGACAGAAAAATAGGACCGTGGGCTTTTGTTTCGTCCAATTCCGAGAATATTTCCAGAACAACTTTTCTGAAATACAAAAATAGCAGAAAACAGGAACTGGCACTGTGGCATCTTGTTAATAGGTTAGTCCCAGAAAATGCATAAAAATGATATAAAGTGTAAACAAAACATGTAGAAATTCGTATAATATAAGCATGGAACATCAGAAATTATAGATACGTTGGAGACATATCATGTAGCAGCAAGTTTTCCCTCAGTATGAAACGAAGGTTTGATCGAACCAGTAGGAGATGAAGACACTTCTGAAGGTTGTTGGTGGCGAAATGTGGCGCGACACAACACCAGGGATTCCGGTGCCAACGTGGAACCTGCACACAAGACAATCAAACTACTTTGTCCCAACGAATCAGTGAGGGTGTCAATCTCACCGGCTTGCTGAAAACAAAGGATTAAAAGTGTGGTGTGGAAAATGATGTTTAATTGCAGAGAATGAAAGAGAACAATGATTGTAGTAGGTTGTATTATCAGATGTAAAAGAATGGACCGGGGTCCACAGTTCACTAGTGGTTTCTCTCCATAAAAGATAACTAACATGTTGGGTAAACAAATTATAGCTGGGCAATTGACAAAATAGAGAAGTGCATAACAATGCATGTACACGTCATGATGACTACTATGAGATTTATTTGGGCATTACAACATGATTCATAGAACGTAATCCAACTGCATCTATGACTAATAATCCACCTTCAGGTTAGCATCCGCACCCCTTTCGGTATTAAGTTGCAAGCAACATATTATTGCATTAAGTAAAGTGCATAATGTAAGCAATACAATTATCCTTAGACAAAACATCGCTGTTTTACCCCTAGTGGCAACAGCACATCCACAACCTTAGAGGTTGCTGTCACTCCCCCAGATTAAATGGAGACTGAGCCCACTATCTAGCATAAATACTCCCTCTTGGAGTTACAAGCATCAACTTGGCCAGAGCATCTACTAGTAACGGAGAGCATGCAAGATCATAAATAACATATATGATAAATCAATAATCAATCTTGACATAGTACTCAATATTCATCGGATCCCAGCAAACACAACATGTAGCATTACAATAATATGATCTTTATCATCATAGGCAGCTCACAAGATCTAAACATGATGGCACAAGAGGAGAAGACAACCATCTAGCTACTGCTATGGTTCCATAGTCCAAGGATGAACTACTCACACATCACTCCGGAGGCAGGCATGGCGATGTAGAGCCCTCCGGTGATGATTCCCCTCTCCGGCAGGGTGCCGCGAAGAGATTCAGAACCCTCCCGAGTTAGGGTTGACGGCGGCGGCTCTGGAACTTTTCATGGAATATGACTCGGGTATCTAGGGTTTTCCCGAATAGATGAATATATAGGCGAAAGGGCGGTGTCGGTGGGCACCCGAGGTGCCCTCACCACGTGGCGGCACGGCAGAAGGTGGGGCCGCGCCGCCATATGGTGAGGCTGCCTCGGCGCCCCTCTTCGTCTCTCCTTCGGACTCCGTGTACGTGACAGAAAAATAGGGACCTGGGCTTTTTTCCGTCCTATTCCGAGAATATTTCCAGAACAACTTTTCTGGAATACCAAAACAGTAGAAAACAGGAACTGGCACTGTGGCATCTTGTCAATAGGTTAGTCCCAGAAAATGCATAAAATTGCTATAAAGTGTAAATAAAACATGTAGCAATTGGCATAATATAAGCAATGAACATCAGAAATTATGGATACGTTGGAGACGTATCATGTTCCTCTTAGGATTGAATGGATTCGCCACCACTCCGATACTTGCAATGGTAGCGCGTGGGTACGAGCGCGGGTCTTCCTCCACTTCATCTTTAGCTTCACCCTTGACTTCCTCCTTCAGCTTGGGCTCTTGAACATCATCCGGAGCCTCCTTGCCCTTGTTGTTGTTGGAGGAGACCATGGTGCCTCAAAATCTGAAAACAATCCCTGGCAGAAACAGCTCGAAACGAAATGTAACATCCCAGAATTTTGGAATGTTTTAAAAATCACTAAAAATTGAAACTTTTGTTTTGAATAAAATAAGTACTCGAAAACTGATTTGGAATCCCATATATTACCTTCAATTTCTTAATAAACCCTATTTACAAATTGTTTTGAATTATTTAAACATACTCTGATTTCATTCATTCATATGAATTTGAAATGATTTTGTTACCTCCTATTCAAGATTTGTAATTGAAGTATTTTATTAAAGCTCATATTATAAATGGGTATATATATTTAAAATGATTTATCCAAACCCCTTTAAATAAAATATTTTGTGTCAAATTATTTTAACAAGTTTATCATATTGATATTACTCCTACTAATTATCCTTGTATTTGAAATTTGTTTCCAAAAGAACTTATAAAAACCTAATTTAGAAAATGACATAAAGGTGTATATAAAACCTTTATAAATTAATTTGAACTTTCAAATTTGAAAAGGTTTGGGATAGTGTGTTTGTAAGTTTTAAAAGAAAGGTTTTAATTTTACAAATCTATAGAAACTGGTTCGATTTGATTTGGAATTTTAAAACAAAAGATATAAAAGAAATAGGAAAAACAGAAAAGGAAAACATAACAACACAAAAAAGTAAAACGGGCCGAGCCCAGCAACCAGCCCGCCCCGGCCTCTCTCCACTCTCTCTCACTTACCACGGGGACCCACGAGTCAGCCTCCCTCGCCCACAGACAGGTGGGACCCACCTGTCGGGTCATCCCCAACCTCCAGCAACCGCCGTCGCGCCCACGTTCGCCCACCTCGCGCATGATCTCCACGCGCCCGAGCCCGCCCGGCCACCCCTCCGCCCCTCTTTAAATCCCCACGACCCCGGCTTCCTTTTCCCCATCGCGCCTCTCCCATTCACGCCCCAGGCCGCCGCTTTTGCTAGCCGGAATTCCTGCTACCGCCGCCGTGTTTCTCAAATTCCGGCGAGGTAACCGACCCCCGGAGCCGAGGCCCCTCCATCCTCCCTCTCTCTGTCGTGCGCACCTCCCTGACGTGACGCCGTATTTTTCCGTGCATTGGAACGAGCAGAGCATCCACGACCGACGCCGGCCGCCGCCTCCCACAACTCCGGCGAGGGATTGGGAAGGACCCAGTTCACTCCGGACCACGCTACTTCGCCATCGCCCTCCCCCTGACGTGCCGCACCCGTCGTAGTCTTCCCCGAGCCCGAACACCACCGGAGTATCGTCACCGTCCACGCCCGAGCCGGCGCCGCCGCATCTCCGCCCGTGTCCCCATGCCGTTCGAGAAAGCGATTGACGTCGCCGTCGTGCCCATCGTCTCGGCCGTGCCGCGACGCGCCTCCCCGTGCCCTCATCGAGGCAAGAGGACCTCCGGAACGTCACTGCCGTGCACGCCCGAGCGCTGCGCCGCCGTGTCCTCCATTTCCGGCGACCCGCGCCGCCAGGTAATGATCAAACCGATCTCAGCCGTCCGATCTCGCATCTATGGCCAGGATTAGATCCTCACCCGAACCGGTACGAGCCACTTCCGTGCCGCAGCGTGCCTCCCTCGTCGGCAGCACAGTCAGCCGCGTCAGCCAATAGGAAGCCGCCACATGGCCCACCTTTTCTGGATTAAATCCTGATTTAAATTTAATTAGCCATTTTGCAGAAAACCCCTGCAACTTCAAACCATCACAACTTTTTATTGGTTTAGCCAAATTTAGCAAACTTTATATTTTTTTAAAGCTCTGGACTTGTAGAATCTTTTAGAACTATTAGTTTTCTGTTTTTCCGAAGTTTAAATCATACAAATTTCAAATGAGAGATTTAAGTATATTTGGCATAACTTTAATTCTATAAGTCCGAAATTTGCAAATAAAATATTTTTGGAAACCTTAGGTTCTGAAGAATAACTTGGTCACTTTTAAAAATATTTTAGGAGACTTTCTAAATAATTTAAAAACTAGATACTCAACTGGAGTATTTTGGTTATAGTTTAAATCCTAGAAATTATTTCAATATGGTTTCTTTTTGAAAAGTGACCCAAATAGTTGCCTCTGACTAGAGAGAACAAAACCCAAACTTTAGAATCATTTCTCAACTCAAATTATTAAGGTTTGTGTTTAAGATCTTTCTAAAAATATTGTGTTGCAAAAATCCTTATTTTAAAATGTGTTAAACCATTTACAAAATGCCTTATGTGACCATTTTGATCAAAGACCAACCTTCTAGAACCCATAGAACACCACAACAAATTATATATGACATCCATGATGTTCATACATAATTGCTCGACCAACTTTTAACCACAATGGGAAATCCTAAACCTAATCACATTAATACTTTTTGCATATTGAATTATGTGATAATCCTTGACCACCGTTTTGTGAATACGTAGATGTGTATGTTTGCTTTAGTATGCAATGATGTTGTTGAATTGTTTGTTTATTATTGTGTTATCTTTATGTTTAGATTGTACGGAGTGCTTTACGTGTTGTGAAGAGTGTAACTTCAACTCTTCAGTTGGCCAAGGCAAGTGACACCATAAATGTCCCACTAGTTTTACTACTATGCACTTAGTGTTTTCAGTAGTATGCATGATAGACTTGTTGCTGAATACTATATTATGCTATGCTCCTATTAGTGTGTAGCCATCCCCCACCCAGAACTTTGTAGTAAGAAACTTGGTATTTAAGATGCTTAGTCATGCTATGAAAAAGGTTTTGATTAGTTGGATAGTGATGAAAATTAATAACTAATCAATGAACTACCTGGGTGCTGGTTGGAGGATCATGGTGGGTGACTACTCAGGGGGTCCATGTCTATGGTTCATGTCTATGGTAATTTGCCCTTGGTGGAAGTGCACAGTTGTGGAAAGTCACCCAGGCTTAAAGAGATTGTAGACTCTCCTTGTTCAGTAGCTTCTAGTGCAACCACATGTCATATGGGCTCTGTCTTGATCAATTAGGTTGTGAGACCCCGGTTCTGTCGTGACCAGCGGATGTAGGGGATGATAGGTTGGAGTGGGTCCAACGTTGACTCCGGGCAATTACTTCTGAAAGATCTCGTCTCGGTCTTCTCTTTTCCATTGCATAATTGAGTGCCATGGAGGATGGAATGATTGGGTCTTGTGGTGAAAGTGCACACCCTCTCGAGAGTTAAAACTAAGTATACTTAGCCGTGTCCCCGGTTACGGACATTTTGAGCAACTAGGCAGGGAAGCTGTTGAAGATCTCCTCATCCCAATTTCTTAAATTAAAACTTGATGGGTGAACAAGGGTTTGGGAGCTCACTGATGTCTATCAGTGGTGCTTGTTGTGAGTAGTTGTCAAAGGTGCTCACTGATGTCTATCAGTGGTACTCTTTGTCTAAGATGAAAACTGTTTCACAAAATGTTAGGATAAAACTGGCTTTATGCAAACTAGCCTCAAACCCCACTTAGCCAAATATTCATGTAAGAGATAGGTTGCCATCTATATCTACATAAGTGTCATTTGCCAATACAATTCAAATGTATTAACCAGTGTAGTCCTGACTGTAACTCACCGTTGTAGGTCCGTCAGACGTGGAGTGAGGTTTCGACAGGGTTTCGAGTCTACAACCAACATGCTTGCCTGTGGCACATGAAGATGATGGGGCTCACTGTATCATTTGCTTTCCGCTGTGTGTTTACTTTGGTTTGAGCTAGCCTTCGGCTATGCACCTTGTATCGAACCTTTTTAATTCTAGATCATCGTGTAATTGACTTTGATGCAATGTTATGGTATTTCATCTTAAACTGTGTGTGCTAGCAAGTCGATCCAGGGACTAGCACGAAACACAGGAATCCCAACCTTTGGTAAAAGGTGGGGGTTCTACAGATGGTATCAGAGCACTGTGTTGCCTGTAGGTTCGAGACCCTAGGTTTGGATAGAAATAGGTTTTGACCATAGGATTGAAAATCTATTTTATTCTGTTTTCTGAAATAAACAAATAATTCATTTTACTATTTATTATCCTCTTATCTACTATCTACCTTCTGAAAATATCTTCTCTCATTCTAGATGACCTATCTCTTGTATCCACCAAGAGATGTTGTCCATATCCTTCAATTGTGAGACTGATGCTTCATATGGGAATCTAAGATTCAACATGAAGCACTACATGCATGGAAGACCATTGAGGAACCCAGACGCCCAAAATACTTAGAATATTTTCAAGAAAGTTGAAGAAGAACCTGAAGCACACAAGAAGAAGATAGACTAGACACCACCATCTATTTAGAACAACGATATCGTGTTAAGTGTATTGATCACACCAACTTAGGTTGTATGACAATATTAGATTGTTTGTTTGTTTGAACCAGATTGTTTGTTGTTTGTAAGAGGTATTGTCTTGATCTGTTGTGTATGGGTAGGATTATTCTTAGTATCTATCTCTCTATCTTTTACTCATCTATGCTAAACCCAAATAAATGCCTCGTCAAAGCACCAACGATGATGAGATGACAATGGCAATTCAACTATTAGAAGCTCGGAGTCAGTTGATGCAACTCATGGCCCAGAATCAAGTCAACAACCGCAACAAAGAGTTACCCCAGGGAATGCAACAACTGTTGGATAACCAGACCCACATTGTGCGGATGATGTGTCACAACATGGCCAACAGTAATGTCAACCCACCACAGATTGACATTGGTAGCAAGGAATTCAAAGGGAGTACTTTGACAAAATCTCAAGCCTGCAAAACGTGTGGAGAAATAGGACACTTGGCCAAGGAATGTCATGATAAGTGGCCCATGGCGTCCCCAGCTATCCAACCGACGGATGCCCCAGAACCTTGGTTACTTGCTTTTTGTGTGAAGCAACAAATCACGCCCCAACCCAATGTCAACTCTACCCCATGGTGCAAGAAGTCAGTCGACAAGTCAAAGAGGGAATGCAACAAACTCTCAAGAGGTCCATGGGAGTACAGGAACACAAGGAGGAATGCAAAAGAGATACTAGCCATATAACATGTTACACATGCAGAGAAACGGGCACTATTCATGGGATTGCCCAGAAAAGAAGGATGGTGATAGAGTCAAACTCGGAACTCATTCCCGCACATCCAAAGTCACCACCAAGTGTTGTTATTCATGTGAAGAAGAAGGTCATTTTCTAGAGATTGCCCCATCAAGCGAACCAGATCGTCAGCCTTTGTGATAGAGTATGATAAACAAGAGTTAGAAGAACTTCTAGCACTGGAGAAACCCAAAAAGAAAAGGAAACAGAGTATCAATAAGCGTCATTCTGAACCTTCTTTTCAGAATCACTTTTCTAATAAAGTGAACCATGGACATAAACAAGGGAACCACCATAATGGAGGAAACAACCACAAACATCATGACCATAACCATTATGGTGGATTCCGAGGAGGAAACGGACATGATGGAGGTTTCAAGGGAATTGGACTTGATGCGACTAACCACATTGTACAGCACTATCCGAATATTGAACCTAAGAAAAACCTCAACCATATCACTTGTTACAACTGCAAGAAGCAAGGACACTACTCTACTGAATGTCCTGAAAAGAAGATTAAAGAAGCTGCAAAGCCAAATCCTTCCAAAAAAGGATATGGGAACCATGTCCACAAGAATAACAATCACAACGGTCAACCCAGTGGCAATGGTCAACACCTTTCTCAAGGCAAGAAAGATCTTAGTCAGGTACAGTGCTATAAGAGCATGAATATGGGGCACTATGTAAGTGACTGCCCTGAATGGAGGACTGAAGATCCTGGTATGTGGAATGGTACGTTCTCAATCAAGTATCCACTTTGAAGTTTGACTACCAACAAAAGTTTCTTTTAAGGGTGGTAGCCACCCAGATACCCCGAACCCATCCCTCTTCCTAGCCTATCCGAATCTCGAGGACGAGATTCCTTTTAAGGGTGGTAGTCTGTAACATCCCAGAATTTTGGAATGTTTTAAAAATCACTAAAAATTGAAACTTTTGTTTTGAATAAAATAAGTACTCGAAAACTGATTTGGAATCCCATATATTACCTTCAATTTCTTAATAAACCCTATTTACAAATTGTTTTGAATTATTTAAACATACTCTGATTTCATTCATTCATATGAATTTGAAATGATTTTGTTAACTCCTATTCAAGATTTGTAATTGAAGTATTTTATTAAAGCTCATATTATAAATGGGTATCTATATTTAAAATGATTTATCCAAACCCCTTTAAATAAAATATTTTGTGTCAAATTATTTTAACAAGTTTATCATATTGATATTACTCCTACTAATTATCCTTGTATTTGAAATTTGTTTCCAAAAGAACTTATAAAAACATAATTTAGAAAATGACATAAAGGTGTATATAAAACTTTATAAATTAATTTGAACTTTCAAATTTGAAAAGGTTTGGGATAGTGTGTTTGTAAGTGTTAAAAGAAAGGTTTTAATTTTACAAATCTATAGAAACTGGTTCGATTTGATTTGGAATTTTAAAACAAAAGATATAAAAGAAATAGGAAAAACAGTAAAGGAAAACATAACAAAAAAAAAGTAAAACGGGCCGAGCCCAGCAACCAGCCCGCCCCGGCCTCTCTCCACTCTCTCTCACTTACCACAGGGACCCACGAGTCAGCCTCCCTCGCCCACAGACAGGTGGGACCCACCTGTCGGGTCATCCCCAACCTCCGGCAACCGCCGTCGTGCCCACGTTCGCCCACCTCGCGCATGATCTCCACGCTCCCGAGCCCCGCCTGGCCACCCCTCCGCCCTCCTTAAATCCCCACGACCCCGGCTTCCTTTTCCCCATCGCGCCTCTCCCATTCACGCCCCCAGGCCGCCGCTTTTGCTAGCCGGAATTCCTGCTACCGCCGCCGTGTTTCTCAAATTCCGGCGAGGTAACCGACCCCCGGAGCCCGAGGCCCCTCCATCCTCCCTCTCTCTGTCGTGCGCACCTCCCTGACGTGACGCCGTATTTTTCCGTGCATTGGAACGAGCAGAGCATCCACGACCGACGCCTGCCGCCGCCTCCCACAACTCCGGTGAGGGATTGGGAAGGACCCAGGTCACTCCGGACCACGCTACTTCGCCATCGCCCTCCCCCTTACGTGTCGCACCCCGTCGTAGTCTTCCCCGAGCCCGAACACCACCGGAGCATCGTCACCGTCCACGCCCGAGCCGGCGCCGCCGCATCTCCGCCCGCGTCCCCATGCCGTTCGAGGAAGCGATTGACGTCGCCGTCGTGCCCATCGTCTCGGCCGTTCCGCGACGCGCCTCCCCGTGCCCTTATCGAGGCAAGAGGACCTCCGGAACGTCACTGCCGTGCACGCCCGAGCGCTGCGCCGCCGTGTCCTCCATTTCCGGCGACCCGCGCCGCCAGGTAATGATCAAACCGATCTCAGCCGTCCGATCTCGCATCTATGGCCAGGATTAGATCCTCACCCGAACCGGTACGAGCCACTTCCGTGCCGCCGCGTGCCTCCCTCGTCGGCAGCACAGTCAGCCACGTCAGCCAATAGGAAGCCGCCACGTGGCCCACCTTTTCTGGATTAAATCCCGATTTAAATTTAATTAGCCATTTTGCAGAAAACCCCTGCAACTTCAAACCATCACAACTTTTTATTGGTTTAGCCAAATTTAGCAAACTTTATATTTTTGAAAAGCTCTGGACTTGTAGAATCTTTTAGAACTATTAGTTTTCTGTTTTGCCGAAGTTTAAATCATACAAATTTCAAATGAGAGATTTAAGTATATTTGGCATAACTTTAATTCTATAAGTCCAAAATTTGCAAATAAAATATTTTTGGAAACCTTAGGTTCTGAAGAATAACTTGGTCACTTTTAAAAATATTTTAGAAGACTTTGTAAATAATTTAAAAACCAGATACTCAACTGGAGTATTTTGGTTATAGTTTAAATCCTAGAAATTATTTCAACATGGTTTCTTTTTGAAAAGTGACCCAAATAGTTGCCTTTGACTAGAGAGAACAAAACCCAAACTTTAGAATCATTTGTCAACTCAAATTATTAAGGTTTGTGTTTAAGATCTTTCTAAAAATATTGTGTTGCAAAAATCCTTATTTTAAAATGTGTTAAACCATTTACAAAATGCCTTATGTGACCATTTTGATCAAAGACCAACCTTCTATAACCCATAGAACACCACAACAAATTATATATGACATCCATGATGTTCATACATAATTGCTCGACCAACTTTTAACCACAATGGGAAATCCTAAACCTAATCACATTAATTCTTTTTGCATATTGAATTATGTGATAATCCTTGACCACCGTTTTGTGAATACGTAGATGTGTATGTTTGCTTTAGTATGCAGTGATGTTGTTAAAAAAATTGTTTGTTTATTATTGTGTTATCTTTATGTTTAGATTGTACGGAGTGCTTTACATGTTGTGAAGAGTGTAACTTCAACTCTTCAGTTGGCCAAGGAAAGTGACACCATAAATGTCCCACTAGTTTTACTACTATGCACTTAGTGTTTTCAGTAGTATGCATGATAGACTTGTTGCTGAATACTATATTATGCTATGCTCCTATTAGTGTGTAGCCATCCCCCACCCAGAACTTTGTAGTATGAAACTTGGTATTTAAGTGTAATGTACCTGCACTTAAAAATTGGCAAGGTACCTGTGTATAGTGCAAACCCCTGGATCGTTTCATTTGCACACACAGTTTAAGATGAATATCACAACATTGTATCAATTATTACACGAATGATCCAGACTTGGAAAAATAAATGGTTCGATACATCTTTGCATAGCTTAAAGCTAGCTTAAAACAATAAAGCAGCGGAAATAAATCTTCAATGAGTCTCCATTCTTCATGATGCGCCACAGGCGAAAACATGTTGGCTGTAGACTCGAAACCCAAACGTAGCCTTACTCATCGTCAGAATATTCTGCAACAATTAAATTTTTTGCAACAGAGTGGGTCAGATACCATTAAAAATGGATCTGGCAAGTGACACTATGTGGACACTTAATGGAATAACTCTATAGCCTATATGCATATTTGGCTGGTGGAGTTCAAGGCTATTTTGCATAAAAGCTAATTTTGCCTAACACTTTGTAAAACTTTTCTTCCAATTTTGAGACAAGTATGGCATGAAAACCATAGTCTCATCTACCCTTGTTCACCCATCAAGTTTTACTTAGAGAAATAAGATGTTGGGAGCCTCCGTTGCCATCCTTGATCAGCTGCTTGAATTGTCCGTAACCGGGGACACGGCTAAGTACTTAGTTTTTAACTCTGCAGAGGTTGTGCACTTTCACCATTAGACCCAACAAACCCAAACTATCCTCAAGCACTCAATTTGTGCTAAGGAAAAGGAGAGAGTTGAGACGAGACTTTTCAGAAGCATTTTCCCATCCCATGCTGACTTGACGCGCTCCCATTCTAACCATTCTACCACCACCTGTCAAGTCGGGACGAGTCCACCCAACTTAATCCATCTAGCTAGATCCCATATGACTAATGGCTGCACGGTAAGCAACTTCACTTAGAGAAACGTTGGTCCCTTTAATCCTGGGTGGCAATCCACAAGTGAATAAACACTCAACTCTGGCAGCCATGCAATCCCAAATCCACCCAGGTGATAAATTAACTCAGTAGAATTTAAGCTTTGAATAAAACAAATTTGCATAGCATCAATAATTCTACCAAGTTATCAATAGGATTCTAGACACAACTAGTGTAAAGGAGATAGTAGTTTTAGCATAGCAATACTATCCTACACATGCATATAAAGAAATACACTAAGTCATGCATAGAAAAATACTTAGGAAATTTATGGGGGTGTGCCACTTGCCTTGGCAACAAGCAGAATAGCAACAACAGCTGCAACAATCCTCGTTTCCCTCCGGAGATTCTAACACAACAAACAATACATAATGAACAAACAATTTTCATAAAACTTCTAAGGAAAATATGTCATGCATGATGTGCAAAATATTTCTAAGGACTAGAGATGCATGCATGCCATGCCATGAAATAATTCTAAGTTAAAACAAGACAATCAAGAAGGTCCAAAAAATGACTAAGGACCAACGTCTTAACACTTGGGTCGAAATTTAACTAAGGACTAAAGCTAACACATCATGTCCAAATTAATTTCTAAGGAAAGTAAACAAAAATATGAAGTGCGAAAATTTCTAAGGAAAAAGGTAAGAAAGCAATAGTTAATAAATTTTTCTAAGGACCAACATTTGTTATAGCAAGTACTTAGAAATTATTCTAAGTTTTCTAGATACTAAAAATTTCTAAGGACAAGTTTAGCACTTTTAATGTGTTGAAATTCCTAAGGAAAAATTCTAAGTAAAAGTGTTCTCAAAATTTTATTACCCAAATTTTTCTAAGGAAGAAATAATGAGGTGAAATATTCCTAAGTTATTCTGCATCTAACATGTTCATAAATACTTAGCTAAATTTTCTATTCGAAAATAATGTGGAGAGCAATTTTAATATAATTTACTTATTAAAATAACACCTAAAAGCAATAAAAACAAAATACATGCAAAAACATAGAAAAACACTTCTACAAAAATACTAGAGCAATTCTACGGCCATAACTTAGACAAACAAAATTAATGCAAAAGAGTTTGCTCAAAAATCAATTTTTATAATTAAGTTATAGCCAAAATATCAATTAAACCACTTTTTAAAAATTGTCTAAATTAATTTCGTCGAAACCTCAAATTAAGCATACATAAAGTTTCTACACATTATAAGCTTTCCAAAAATATAAATTTCATAAATTTCGGATAAAGGACTAAAAATTAATAATGAATCTAAAATCCAGGGACTTATCCGTGATGCGCAGGGGCTTAAACGTAACGAAAACGAAAAAGATCTTCGCGCTGGAGTCCTTAGTCGACGTGCATGCTCTGGTTGGTGCGGAGATCTTCGCGGGTCTTCGCGGGCTGAAGCGGGTGCGGACGGTTGCGGACGGATGCGGCGACGCGGACGACGTGGCGACGTGGCGTCTTCTCATTGGAGCATACCCCTTCGCGACGTGGATCTGATCTGGAGCGTCCATCTACGATCTAACGCCCTAGATTTATACGACTCGGCCGGAGAAGCTCCGGCGTGCTAACCGCGGCGGCGCCATTGACGTCGAGCAAGAATACGACGACTGGGAGGGGTTTGGCCTACAGCGGCGTTACCTAGCGATGGAGGATGATGGGGCCAGGTCGATGGTGCGGTTGCGGAGGTCGGGGAAGCTTCGGGTGGTCCTTGGTCGCTTGCCGAAGTTGCTCCCGCGGCGGTAGTCGAGGTCGATGAAGCTCCCGTCGGATCTGGCGCACAAACAATTCAACAAAAATTCACACGGATGCGCGAGAGGAAAACAAGAAGGATGGGATAGGCGGGAAGGCTTGAAGTCGACCGTGCTCACCGGCGTTTGCGGAATACGGCGGCGGCAGTGGCGGATGGCGACGGCGATTGCGGGCAGCCTGGAGGCGTTGGGGCTAGGGTTTGGGGTGCGCGAGAAAGAGGAGGGTGCAGGGTATATATGAGCGGAGGAGATCGAAACATCCCGCAAGAATCGGGGAGAAAATCGGAGAAGGATTCGTGTTCATCTCGAACTCGTTTCCGTGCGCGAGAGGAAAGGGAATTGGTGACATCATGGCCTGCGTCACCTGTGGGTCCTGCCCGTCAGCGAGAGAGAGGAAAGATGGGCTCGTGGGCCGCTTGCTGTGCGCGCGCGCGGAAGGAAAGAAATGGGCTCGGCCCAGTTAGCTAGGAAACGTAATTTTTTTTTCCAAAATCGCTTTTCTTTTCTGTTTTTAACCAAACTCAAATAACTTTTGATTTATAAAACCAAATCCTCTCAAACCAAATTCTATACTTTTGTAAAAACATGCCCACATGTTTAGCATGTATTGGGGATATAATTTTCAAAATCTTTATTTGAAAATTTGAAATAGTTTGAGAAGGCATTTGCAGATACTTTGCAATTTAGGTTTTTGAGATAAATTCTCTAAGTTTCATAATTTGAATTCAAACACAATGCAAACAATGATGCAATGACATGATGCATGATGCAAATGAAAAGTTTTAAATTTTTGTGAAAATTGGGATGTTACATTAAGATGCTTAGTCATGCTATGAAAAAGGTTTTGATTAGTTGGATAGTGATGAAAATTAATAACTAATCAATGAACTACATGGGTGCTGGTTGGAGGATCATGGTGGGTGACTACTCAGGGGGTCCATGTCTATGGTTCATGTCTATGGTAATTTGCCCTTGGAGGAAGTGCACAGTTGTGGAAAGTCACCCAGGCTTAAAGAGATTGTAGACTCTCCTTGTTCAGTAGCTTCTAGTGCAACCACATGTCATATGGGCTCTGTCTTGATCAATTAGGTTGTGAGACCCCAGTTCTGTTGTGACCAGCAGATGTAGGGGATGATAGGTTGGAGTGGGTCCGACGTTGACTCCGGGGAATTACTTCTGAAAGATCTCGTCTCGGTCTTCTCTTTTCCATTGCATAATTGAGTGCCATGGAGGATGGAATGATTGGGTCTTGTGGTGAAAGTGCACACCCTCTCGAGAGTTAAAACTAAGTATACTTAGCTGTGTCCCCGGTTACGGACATTTTGAGCAACTAGGCAGGGAAGCTGTTGAAGATCTCCTCATCCCAATTTCTTAAATTAAAACTTGATGGGTGAACAAGGGTTTGGGAGCTCACTGATGTCTATCAGTGGTGCTTGTTGTGAGTAGTTGTCAAAGGTGTTCACTGATGTCTATCAGTGGTACTCTTTGTCTAAGATGAAAACTGTTTTACAGAATGTTAGGATAAAACTGGCTTTATGCAAACTAGCCTCAAACCCCACTTAGCCAAATATTCATGTAAGAGATAGGTTGCCATCTATATCTACATAAGTGTCATTTGCCAATACAATTCAAATGTATTGACCAGTGTAGTCCTGGCTGTAACTCACCGTTGCAGGTCCGTCAGACGAGGAGTGAGGTTTCGACAGGGTTTCGAGTCTACAACCAACATGCTTGCCTGTGGCACATGAAGATGATGGGGCTCACTGTATCATTTGCTTTCCGCTGTGTGTTTACTTTGGTTTGAGCTAGCCTTCGGCTATGCACCTTGTATCGAACCTTTTTAATTCTAGATCATCGTGTAATTGACTTTGATGCAATGTTATGGTATTTCATCTTAAACTGTGTGTGCTAGCAAGTCGATCCAGGGAATAGCACGAAACACAGGAATCCCAACCTTTGGTAAAAGGTGGGGGTTCTACACGAAAGCATGAAAAAAAACAGTATACGGACCTCGGGGATCCGGTGGATTATATAGCAAAAAGTTTTACAACAAAAGGAAAGTCCAGGTCGAAAACGAGTAGGAGACGGGCTCCGAGGCGCCCACGCCAGGGCACGGCGCGGCCAGGCCGGGGCTCGCGCCATGGGGTGGGGTGGTGCCCTCGGGCACCGTTTCGTCCTCTTTTTCGGCTTGCAATTTTCCATATTTAATAAAAATAACGAAAATATAACTTAGAAAGTTAAACACGAACTTTTTCTTACCAAAACTGTTACCTATTCGAAAACAAACTCTGCAGTTTCTTGAATTTGACTTTTAATGAAATCTTCCGGAGTCACCACTTGAATAATATCAACATCTTCATTATAAGAATCTCCAGAAATATAATGCTTGAGTCTTTGTCCATTTACTACTTGTGGTTTATCACCATCAAGCGTAGTAATTTTAATGGCACATGAGCGGTAGACTTCTGCAACAACATAAGGTCCTTCCCATTTTGAAAGTAATTTTCCTGCAAAAAATTTTAGACGAGACCTATACAATAGAACTTTCTCACCAACATTAAATTCTCTCTTCAAAATCCTCCTATCATGCCATTGTTTCACTTTTTCTTTAAACAGTCTAGCATTTTCATAAGCTTCACTCCTCCATTCATCTAAAGAACTTAAATCAAGCAGTCTTTTCTTACCAGCAAGTTTAAAATCTCTATTTAGTTCTTTTACAACCCAATAAGCTTTATGTTCTAATTCTAAGGGTAAATGACAAGCTTTTCCATAAACCATTTTATAATGAGACATACCCATAAGGTTTTTATAAGTATTTCTATAAGCCCACAAAGCATCATTAAGCTTTCTAGCCCAATTCTTTCTAGACTTATTAACAGTCTTTTGCAAAATAGATTTAATCTATCTATTTGATAATTCTACTTGACCACTTGATTGAGGATGATAAGCTGAGGCAATTCTATGATTAACATCATATTTAGCAAGAGTTTTTCTAAAACCACCATGAATAAAATAAGAACCTCCACCAGTCATAAGATATCTAGGCACACAAAACCTAGGGAAAATAATATCTTTAAGCATTTTTAATGATGTTTCACCATCAGCACTAGATGCTGGTATAGCTTCTACCCATTTAGTAACATAATCAACATCAACAAGAATATGAGTATAACCGTCTGAAGGAGGAAAAGGACCCATAAAGTCAAATCCCCAACAGTCAAAAGGTTCAATAACAAGAGAATAATTCATAGGCATTTCATTGCGTCTAGTTATATTACCAACTCTTTGACATGCATCACATGATAAAATAAACTTTCTTGTATCTTTAAAAAGAGTAGGCCAATAAAAACCTGATTCTAGAACCTTCTGTGCGGTTCTATCTCCAGCATGATGTCCTCCATAAGCACTTCAATGGCACTTTCTCAATATCTCTTTTTGTTCAAATTCTGGAACACATCTCGCATTATACCATCCACTCCTTCTTTATATAAGTGTGGGTCATCCCAAAAATAATGCCTCAAATCATAAAATAATTTCCTTCTTTGCTGAGTTGTAAAGGTTGGAGGCAAATACTTGGCAACAATAAAGTTAGCATAATCAGCATACCAAGGACTCTCTCGCAAACTTACCTTAATCGCAGCCAATTGTTCATTTGGAAAACTATCATTAACAGGAATAGGATCATAAGAAATGTTTTCCAATCTAGACAAGTTATCAGCGACATGATTTTCAGCACCTTTCCTATCTACAATATGTAAATCGAACTCTTGTAACAAAAGCACCCATCTTATAAGCCTAGGCTTAGCATCTTTCTTTTCCATAAGGTATTTAATAGCAGCATGATCGGTATGAATAGTAACTTTCGAATCAGCAATATAAGGTCTAAATTTATCACAAGCAAAAACTACTGCTAAAAATTCTTTTCAGTGTTAGCATAATTCTTTTGAGCAGCATCAAGAGTTTTACTAGCATAATGAATAACATTTAATTTCTTATCTATTCGCTGTCCAAGAACAACACCTACAGCAAAATCACTAGCATCACACATAATTTCAAAAGGTAAATTCCAATCAGGAGGCTCAACAACAGGAGCCGTGGTTAAAGCCTATTTAGAGTCTCAAAAGCTTTTCTGCAATCATCATCAAAAACAAAAGGTACATCTTTTTCAAGAAGGTTAGTAAGAGGTTTTGAAATTTTAGAGAAATCTTTAATAAACCTTCTATAAAAACCAGCATGTCCAAGAATACTACGAATACCTTTGACGTCCTTAGGACAGGGCATTTTCTCAATTGCTTCACTTTGGCTCTGTCCACTTAGATACCTCTTTCAGAAATTTTATGCCCTAGGACAATCCCTTCATTAACCATAAAGTGGCATTTCTCCCAATTAAGAACAAGATTAGTTTCCTCACATCTCTGCAAAGCTTTATCAAGGTTTCGCAAGCAGTTATCAAAAGACTTTCCATAGACGGAAAAATCGTCCATGAATACTTCCACAATTTTTTCACAAAAAACATGAAAATGGCAGACATGCATCTTTGAAACGTAGCAGGAACATTACATAAACCAAAAGGCATACGCCTATAAGCATAAGTTCCACAAGGACAAGTAAAAGTGGTTTTCTCTTGATCTTTCGCTCTAACAGCAATTTGCGAAAGCCCAGAATAACCATCAAGAAAGCAAAAATGAGTATTCTTAGATAACCTTTCTAACATTTAATCAATAAAAGGTAAAGGGTAATGATCTTTCTTAGTAACTTTATTAACTTTTTGAAAATCAATGCACATCCTATATCCAACAACTACTCTTTGAGGGATAAGTTCATCTTTTTCATTTGGCACAACAGTAATTCCTCCTTTCTTAGGAACACAATGCACAGGACTTACCCATTTACTATCAGCAATTGGATAAATAATACTAGCTTCAAGGAGTTTTAATATCTCGTTTCTTACCACATCCTTCATTTTAGGAATTGGGCGACGTTGATGCTCAACAACTAGTTTTACATCTTCTGCCATGTTGATGGCGTGTTGACATATTGTGGGAGAAATCCCATTTAAATCATCGAGAGTATATCCAATAGCTCCTCGGTGTTTCTTCAATATTTTCTAATAATCTGGCTTCTTCATCACCTGAAAGTTTAGAACTAATAATAACAGGATATGTTTTCTTGTCATCAATATGAGCATATTTAAGATCAGCAGGTAAAGGTTTCAAGTCGAAAACAGGTTCCTCTTTAGGAGGTGGAGTGGTACCCAAATCTTCCACCGGTAAATCATGTTTAAGAATCACTGGCTGATGAAGAAAAATATTATCGATCTCGTTCCTTTCTTCCATAAATTCTTCACTTTCATGTTCCTCCATAAATTGCTGCAAGGGATTAGTAGGAGCAAGAGCAATAGAAGCAAGTTGTGATATCCGAGAATCCTCACTAGGCAATTCGGTTTCATAAGGATTTTTAGCAAATTTAGAAAAAATAAACTCATCGGATTCTCCATCAAATTTAGTGAAAATCTTCTCTTTCTTACAATCTATAAAAGCTCGACAAGTATTCAAGAACGGACTACCAAAAATAATAGGACAAGTTTTACTAGATTCAGTACCAAGCACTAGGAAATCAGCAGGATATTTAGTTTTGCCACATAGAACCTCAACGTCTCTCACAATACCAATGGGAGAGATAGTTTTTCTATTAACAAGCTGAATAACAAAATCAATCTCTTCAAGTTCACAGGGACTAATTTCATGCAAAATTTCTTTATAAAGTTCAAAAGGAATAGCACTGGAACTTGCACCAATATCACATAAACCATAATAATAGAGATCTCCTATCCTAACTGAAAGCATAGGAACACTGCCTTCCTAGATCTACTAGGATGAGAGACAATATTAGAAGCATCCTCATAAAAGATAATATGTTCTCCTTCTACATTTTCAGTGACTAGATCCTTAACTATTGCTACTACAGGTGCAACAGTTATTTGTTCATCAGGTTTCTCAGCTCTCTTTTCACTTTTATTAACCACACTTGCTATTATAGAATGTTCCTTTACTTTAACATGAAAGGGTATTTTCTCAATATAAGGTTCCGGCAAAATGCGGTCAACAGTATGAACTTCAACATTTTTAGCAGCAGCTATACTAGCATTATGTTTATAAGGCTCATGACTTATTCAAATCCTTTTTAGGAACATCAAGATAAGAGGCAAAAGCTTTGTAATAATTTTCAACAACTTGAGAATCAAAACCATACATATTATAAAGATTACGAAAATTATCAGCATCCATAAACTTTTTAATGCAGTCATAACCATATTGTATACTTGATTCTCTACCTTTGTCGTTCTCCCATCCAGTATTATCTTGGATACGATCAAGAAGATACCATTTAACTTCTTCTTTGTTTCGTGTAAATGATCCAGAACAAGCAGTATCCAATAGAGTTTTATCCTGAAGAGAAAGCCTTGCATAGAAGTTATCAATAACAACATTACCAGGAAGCTCACGAATGGGACATTTGAGCATTAGTGACTTCAATCTTCCCCACGCTTGGGCAATACTCTCTCCATCATGAGGCCAAAAATTATATATAAGGTTCCGATCTTGGTGAATCTTATATATAATTTTTATTGTTTTCGCTTCATATAGCTGATTAATCTTTATTGTTTTGATAGGTGTTGTGTGGGTGAACCTATGCTAATGCACTGCCCTAACTTGGACTAATACATACTTGTGATTATACCCTTGCAAGCATCCGCAACTACAAGAAAGTAATTAAGATAAATCTAACCACAACCTTAAACTCTGAGATCCTACACCCCCTCATGCATTGGTTTACTAATGAGGGTTTAGGTTTCTGTCACTCCGACAACCACACAAGTAGTAGCCAAATACACAATGCATTCTCCTAGGCCCATAAAGGTGAAGTATCATGTAGTCGACGTTCACATGACACCACTAGAAGAATAACGCCACAACTTAAATATGAAACCATTAAATATTACTCAACATAATTCCACTACTAACATCATGACTTCTCCCATGTCCTCAAGAACTAAACGAACTACTCACAAGACATCATATGGATCATGATCAGAGATGATTGAATGATGGATAACAATCTGAACATGTACTTTAATTCATCGATAAAACTCAATAGCATCAACCACAGAGAGTAATCAACATCGGGAAAGTTTCCCCTATGAACTACACAAAGTACAACCCTAGATGTTACAGCGGAACGAGGTGGAGCGGTGGAGATGATGGTGTCGGCGGTGGAGATGATGGTGATGATGATCCCGATGAAGCCCGGCGTGATGGCGATGATTCCCCCCCCCTCCGGGAAGGAATTTCCCCGGCAGATTTCTCCCTGCCTGAGAGCTTTTCTCTCTCTCTGGTGTTTTCCGCCTTGTGGAGGAGGCGGAATATTTCGTCGAGTGCCCCCCTGTCTTAGGGTTTCTGGGGCTTGAAGTACGCGAAGGGGGAGAGCCTGGAGTGGGCAAGGGCCGCCACGCCAGGGCACGGCGCGGCCTAGGGTGCTGCCACACCATGGGGTGGCGTGGCCCCCCGTGGCCCACCTCAGCCTCCCCTTTTGGCTGCCTCCGGCATCTTGCAAAATAGGAGCTTCCAGATGTTTTTCATAAATTGTTGATCTTCAGAAATAGTGTATCTTGACGATGCTTTTCCAGCTGAAATCTGGCTCTGGCAGTTAATTCACCAATAATCATCAAACATGCAAAAAAAGATAAAATAACATAAGTAACACATCCAAATGTGAAATATAACAGTGAATAGCAGTAAATTATGATATAAAATAGTGTTGCAAAATGGACGTATCAACTCCCCCAAGCTTAGACCTTGCTTGTCCCCAAGCGAAAGCTGAGCTCAGTAAACAAGACCACAGGTTTATGGAGTGAAGCGTCGATAATAAAGAATACGGACAAGAAGCATCACATTTATCACTACACAATATCATCTTAAGCAACAACTTCCCTTCATAAGACTAAACTTGCAATGAGTAAAAGGAGTCACAATAAAGGTGCATAAAGAAAATCATAGTTTAGTCAGGGCAAACTTCATTCTTGGTCAGAGAACAATTAACAGATCGCACTCATTTTTGAATAGAGTCCATATATTGGAGCTATATTGCAAGTTTTGCATGCTCAATCATCACAACCTCCTTACAGTCATTGATAACTTCTAAAGTTATATTCCTTCGATAAAAAGCTTTGTGCTAAACAAGGAAGGATAAAAGACATGATTGGAAATATCAATATATATATGGTTGAATCACCACAACTCGAATACTTGCTTAAGAAAGAAGGGAATATGTTTACTGACTCAACATACAAGTAAAAGAAATGCCCTTCGTAGAGGGAAGCAGGGATTAAGTCATGTGCTAGAGCTTTTTCATTTTATAAAACAGAAGTAAAAATTGTTTTGGTAGGTGGTTGTTCCTGTCAACGAATGGCAATAGAGTTCTTCATATCTTCCATACTAAACAAGTCGAGAGCGGTTCCAAAATATTAAAATTAGGCATTTATAATATGCACTTTTATATAGTATGACACTCCTCCCAACCTTGGTTTTCACAAACCATGGCTAACCGAATCCTCGGGTGCCTGCCAACAATCTCATAGCATGGAGGAGTGCCTATTTTATTTGACTTTGAGATTATAATAGTGGTCTAACCAGCTCCGTGCAATTAGTGACGAGCAGACGAAGCATGCAAGTCGGTGAACTTAATTTAGTATGGAAGATAACAAACCCAACTACTACTTCCTCATGAGCTACAAACAGTGTCACAAAATGAGAAGTATTTTGAATAGTTTAAAGGTAGCACATGAAATATTACTTGGAGTGGCAGGGAAATACCACATATAGGTAGGTATGGCGGACACAAATGGCATGGGTTTTGGCTCAAGGTTTGGATGCACGTGAAGCATTCCCTCTCAGTACAGGCTTTAGGCTAGCAAGGCTGGGGAGCAAGCATAAGAGTTGAGGGATACAAACAAATATAAATGTAATAGAAACAATCATGCAATCTTCCTTGCAGGCACAAATAATTTTAACTTGAGAATACTAAGCTCATTAGCCGACAAGAAAGAAAGACAGTGCCATAATATATCTACATGCAACCCTTCTCTCTTCTACTTAAGCTTCAAAGTATTGTTGCTACAGACCAGTGCTAAGTTTGCCAAGACTAAATAGATTTACTCGATGCTCCCAAAGTGATGCCAATACTAATCAACAAGATCATTCATATGATAGGTGTTATGTACTTCAAGGACTTCTCTCTGACTCGGTCGATCCCGTCGGCATCTAGATTAGATGATGACCCTCAACCACAAGCACCAGCAGATACAGATTGGGAGGCCAGCGACGCGGATCGAGATCGGCGTCGACTTGCCAGCGTGAAATCCGATCTGATAGCTAGCCTTCCGATCTGTATGTACAAGTCGGGGCAGCAAGCTACCACCAACGTGCATGTGAGGCTGGATCATCCGCCCATGCACAAGCACGCGGGTATATAGACGCACAGACTGCTTGGACGGCCGGCCGAAGCTCCTTCAGATCAGATCGGAAACGATGGAGTGGGAGAGGCTTATTTGAAAGGAAACAGACAGGGGAACCCCGCCGCAACCGTCTGCCGTCGGACAACCTCCTCCGGCGGCGGTCGGGGGAGGGAGGTCGAGGAGGGGCGGTCGGCGACCGGGACCGCGGCTGAGCATATGCATGGAGGCATGCCCTTGAAAAGTTCATCTGCTCATGCACAAGTTGCACGTCCGGCCGAGCACATGTAGGCGGATGAGATCACCAGCTAGTCATCAAGTGTGGCGGTACCTCCCGATTGGTCAAGCTAGACTCGGGTGTGGTGCGGCCACCGATTGCTGTGAATGGTGCTAGGGTTCCTCTCGTGTCAGGATGAAGATCTGATTAAGGTCTGTTCTCCTTGATCTGGCCGGTGTGGCGAGTTCCGGAAGGCTCCACCGGCGAACTTTCATGTGCGTTTTTGCCTAGAGTTTGCTGGATCAGGTGGCATTCGGTCGTGCCCACGATTCTCCGTTAAGGAGCAAGCGGTACGAAGCTCTGCTCTCTGTTGCCATCTTGGATGAAGTCAGAGGCGGAGAATGTCATGAAAGCTGAGGTCGGAGGACTAGGAACGATGATTTGGCTCTTGGTGGTGATGAGGAACTTGCTTGGAGCTTCAAGACTCGTATGCAGCGGTATGAAAGTGGGGGCGACAACACAGGTGAAATTCGAAGTTCTACCTTTCAGGGTGAAAATCCAAGGTCTGGCCTTAATTGGTTGTGCCTAGCAATGTCCTTGTTAAAGACATTGTTTTGAGAGCGGGGACTATCTCCAGGGTGAAAACCCAAGGTCTCGATTGGGCGACGACGGTGCTTGTGCTCTGTTTCCTTCTTAAAGGCGTTGCTTTTGGAGAGATTGGACATCTGGTGCTGGTTTTGGTGGTGGTTGTGCTGCTGCTATAAGGATTGTAACTCAGTAGCGGACCTTTTTTTTTTTAGTTTCTTCTTCCTATTGTCTTTCGACTGTGTGCATCCGTAATTCCTTCGAGTATTGCGTTGTTGCAGAGGCTGGGTGTAATTGGTATCTTCTCGATATTAATATATACTCTTTATCTAAAAAAACTAAAATAAAAATGTGCAGAAAGTAAAAGATAAAGCTTCTCATTAATATTCCAATAACGGCAAATCACACCAACCGATACATAGATAACCAACTAAAGGAGAGATATTTCCACCTGCAAACCATCATATATGATAACTTCTCTCCTCATTAATTACCCGCCACATCAGATTTTTTGCCTACGTGGCACTGATGTTACTCCTCATGTTACTCTCATTGGGAATAGTCTAACTTAGCTAGTAACTTCACACGTTTCAAGACCATTTTGCTTATGTGGCATGTAGTTAATGTTGAGAGGTGTTTAGAGTAACTTAGCTAGTTGCCGTAACATCACAACAAAATGAGTCTATAGTCCAATAAATAAGATCTTATATGACACCATAATTATGTTACTCCCCATTGTGAAGGTGATAACATAGACAAATAACATCACCATGTTACTAAGAGGCCGACCTTATCCTCTCCTCTCCCGTCACTGTAGCAGAGAGGCGACCGGCGATTTTTGGGCCATCTCGGCCGATCCACCGCGCGCTCACCGCTGAGCCGCGGGATTCCTCTCCTCCGTCGGTCGCCTCGGCGGCGGGAGGGTGAGGGATCCCCGGCTCCGGCTTGTATATATGGTAGGATAGGGTGGGGACCTCGCCGGCGTTGCTTTGGAGGAGGTGCTGCTGGCGGCGGTTGTTTTGGTGTCGAGGCGATCTTCTCCGGCGGAGGGGCTCCTGGGAGCTCGTCGTCGTCGCGCTCGACTTGTGGAGGCTCGAGGCCCGGCGTGGTGCTCGAGTCTGTCGGCTTCCCGTCGGATCCGTGCTGGCGGCGGATCTGGCGGCTGGAAATCGAGGCTGGGCGAGCTTCGTGGTTTCTGCCAGCGCTGGGGACGAAGACGGCTGCGGCAAGGAGGAGTTGCTGGAGCGGGAGGGTGCTCGCCGTGTTTGTTCACCGGCACAAGTTCCGTCGCTGCGCGGCGGACGGGCTCTGCGGCGATCTTCAACGAAGGAGGTGCCCTCGGGCCGTGGCTAGATGGAGGTCGGCGGTCTTCGTCTTCATCGCCGGTGGAACTGCTGTTGCTTGATCTGGTTCTTGTTCCCCTGCGTATGTACTTCTGAGCTTTCTTCTTGTACTTCATACGGTGTATGTGGTACACTCTTGTTTGTACGCAGGCTTTGCAAAAAAAAAAACATCACCATGTTACTCTATGTTACTCCCATTGTGACTAGTTTTAAGCGGGACGAAATCCTTTTTGATGCAAGTCCATAATGTGAAGTACAATTGCTGTGGCGCCAAAGAATCTGTGTGCGGATCCGCTCGACTGTGGAAGCACGGCACGGCACCGTTGCGGCTGTCGTTCTCGAGGCTCGATCGGCGCCAAAGGTAGCGACAGTATCCAGGCAGCCCGGCATTTAGGTGCGGTCGTGCCCCCGCACACTGCACAGCGCGCGCGCTGCCGGCCGGCTGGGTCTCGCCTCGCCTAGCTTCCTCCAGTCCCGGGCTGGGTCAAAACCATCAGGATCGCCGGGCATAAAAAAACGTCAAGATTGGCATGGTGCTGGTGCAGTCCCCAGTTTCCCATGCGCGCTCACGTTACCCCCACCCCACCCCAAACACCGAGAACACCAAACCAATAAGATATGTCACCACCACCGCTGCACCCACGACTCTCCCTTTCCCCAGAAAGGAAGAGAGCATGCACTATCACTGTTTGTTTCTCTGTCCCACGCCCGTTTCTGTCTCTCTGTCTCCCTCCCTCTATCACACGGGGCACAGACCACACACGAAGAGAGAAGAATAGACTGAGAAAAACTTCGTGAACAAAGTTCAGTAGTACGACATTTGCATGACAGAGCGGGAAAGAGAGAGAGGCAGGGCGCCAAGAACCACAAGTTTACATGCACTCGTGCGCATCGCATGTCGCATACTCGGAGTAGTAGCATTTTCAAGTGTGCTGTTGCTCACTTGCTCGTCCATGGCCCATGGGGTGCATTTTAAAAAAATTGAGCTTCCCATTTCAACGTGAGAATACCGGCTGGTTCATTTATTTTACTCAATTATTACGGCTAGCTAGCACCGCAATCTGCTGATGTAGCACGATAGAGATTGGTCAAGGTTGCTTAACCTGGGTATTAAACACACGCCATCACACACATTTTTATATCTTACTGGTCAACTCAGAGCATATCCACCGGCGCACCGAAAAACTGCTCTGCGCTCCAAAAGTGCCCGGTTTGTGAGGTGCCGGACACATGTTAGTATCATCATAGCAAATTTCATAGCAAAAACAAGAAAAAATAATTCTTTCTTAGATTTGAATAAAAATTAAACCCTAAACCTACCCCTCGCCCTTGTTCGCGCAAGCGTCCTAGTCGACGCCCGTCGCGGAAGCGTTCGCAGCACACATGACAATTGGCCTTCGCATTCAATGGAAGAAGTCGTTGCAACATCGTCATCGTGTCCCACCGCCTGAGTACGGCGAGGATGAAAGACTTGGGGTGGTGGGGGTGGGCGGTACCGGCGAGGCCACCCACACTACCACCCATTCCTTTGACAGCGGGAAGTCCCGCGGAATGAGCAGGTCGTAGCGGTGGAGCTGTCGCGCCTGCTCGAGGGTGAGCCTACGACCTCAGTCTTCTTGCGCTGCTAACGGCCTTGAAGTTGTGCGACGTTTGACACTATTGTTGGAGCGTGAGGCCGGCGAACTGGGAGTGGGAGAGAGAGAGTTGTAAGACATAGACAAGGGGCTCTTCCAAACTTAGGGGGTGCCGGACAGTTTTGGGTCGGCCCGGATAAACGGTGCCGGTGAAGATGCTCTCAGGCTCTTATACTCCAGCTGCCTTCCTTTTTTTTTTCTGCCTCGCGTAATGCCTTTCTTGCCCTCATTCACTCCTTCACTAGTCAGTTTCGTGCCCCAGCTTAAGCTGTGCATGCCCATGCCACCAATTGATGCCGCAACTATACATCAGATCATTAATTCACTCTTCTTCCCCTTCACTGCACTTTAGCTACATGTTACAGTAGTGAACTTGCCACACACCAAGCAACAATGGAGGAGTGGCGGAGAGAAGTGGAGTAGCTTAGCCATAACCCTAGCACAAGGGAGGGAGCAACAGGGAGTAGTACAAAAGAAATCTCCAAAGAAGGCAAAAAGAAAAGGCCAGGAAAAGAAAGGCAAGCAGCCAGAGAAGAAGATGCCGGCCAAGTACTACTAACTCTAGTCAGTCCTTCAGGCACAGCTCCCTCCTCTCCTGTACTCCCAATCAACGCCCACAGAGGAAAGGTGAGCACGGAAAGCAGCCGCGAGATAGACAGAGAAAGTAGGGAACAGGGAGTAAGAGAGAAAGACCAACTCCACCGAGATGAGATCCCCTCTCTCCTGTTTCTTCTTCACGCGCTAGCTAGACATTGGCGCTCTTCTCTGGAGCTATAGCTAGCTCTAACGGTGCTTGCCCAATAAGTGAGTGAGTGATCGAGGAAGGAGAGCAAGAAGGAGGAGATGGCGTGGTGGGCAGGGAGCATGGGCGGCATGGACCTCCGCAACCACCTCGCGCAGTTCGGCGGCCCACCGGGACCCGGCGGCGGTGCCATGGGAGGCGGCGACCAGGCCCCGACCACGCCCAACAGCAGCGGGAGCAACAACCATGATGACTCTTCCGGCGCCGCACAGGACTCCCCCACTGCCGGCGCCGGCGACAACTCTCCTACCCCGGGCGCATCCGGAGGGAGCGGCGGCGGAGGAGGGGGTTCTTCCTCGGGGAGGCGGCCGCGAGGTAGGCCGGCGGGATCCAAGAACAAGCCCAAGCCACCAATCATCATCACCAGGGAGAGCCCCAACACCCTGCGCTCGCATGTTCTGGAGATCGCGAGCGGCGCCGACATCATGGAGGCGGTCGCCACGTTCGCGCGCCGGCGCCAGCGCGGGGTCTCCGTGCTGTCCGGCAGCGGCGTCGTCGGCAACGTCACCCTGCGCCAGCCCGCGGCGCCGCCCGGCTCCGTCGTCACGCTCCACGGCCGCTTCGAGATCCTCTCCCTCTCCGGCGCCTTCCTCCCGTCACCTTGCCCGCCCGGCGCGACCGGCCTTGCCGTCTACCTCGCCGGCGGCCAGGGCCAGGTCGTCGGAGGCACGGTCGTCGGGGAGCTCGTCGCGTCTGGGCCCGTCATGGTCGTCGCGGCTACCTTCTCCAACGCCACCTATGAGCGTCTGCCACTCGCCGACGAAGAGCCTGGCGACGGGGGCACCGCACCCACCGGGTCCGACGGGATGCAGCTGCCGGAGGGACAGCTTCCGGGAGGAAATGGCGGGATGGGTGCGGCGTCCGGAATGCCAGACCCCACGTCAATGCCATTCTACAACTTGCCGCCGAACCTGATGCCCAACGGCGGCGGCGGCGGTCAGATGGCGCCACACGATGTGTTTGGCTCGTTCCGGCCGCCACCGCCGGCCTTCTAGCTAGCTATGTGTCGCTCCTCTTTTGCTTGTTCCTTTCTCTTGTTTCCAGCATCACATACCACTGTGATCTCCTTGTTTTAAGTTTTTACTGTTTAATTAGGGAACTTATTTGATTGCTGAAGTGCTTAATTAGGCTTGGATAAAGATGAAACTCCCATTTGATCCCATCATGAGTACACATTTTGTTTCCTTTATGAGCTAATGTGGGTCAGACTGCTATCTATTCATCTTTCATGCATGCTTGTATATATGTGCATCTTAATTCTATGTAGGCCCTAATTTTGTGCATCTGCCTGTAGATAGTTAGAGTTACAAAGATATACTGGTCTCTATTTGATCAATATGAGCAACATCGCTGGCTATATAGTATACTCACACAGTTTGTAAATACGTTTAGACATTGACATGGTTTCCAGCATGCATCTGGGACTTGCGCCCATCTATATTTTTCTGTATCTACTGTGTTAACAAAGTTTGACTCCACGATTCCTATAAAATCATCTACTTATATGAACGTAACCGTGTGAGTACAAAATTAGGAAGGACATCATGTATCACTAGCTCTAGCTTTTGACATTTTGGATTTTTTGTATATCCTATATGTGTGTATCAGTAACGAATTAACACATTACTCAACGTAAAACAATCCTCGCAAATTTTTAATAAATATGTATGTGATTCTATATTGAGTTTGTTCAAAGATTAATACTCCCTCCATTCACTTTTGTACGGCACACTAGTTATCTTATCCATTTTAACCACATACATACTAAAATGAGTGAATCTATGTACAAACTAATTCTACATTCACTCATATTGATCTGTATTTAAGGATAACTAGTGTGGCTTATAAAAGTGAATGGAGGGAATAGTGTAAATCAGTTCCTTAACATAAGAACTGCCAAAAACGTCTTGTATTTGATGAACTGTCAAAACGTCTTGTATTCGGGAATGGAGGGAAGTAGTATTGATAACAATTTAGAAAGAACACGGTTAGGAATTACAAAAATTACTTCTACTGCAATTGTAAGAATGGTGGGAGATGGGAACCTGGTCACTAGATTTGCTATAAACAATATCAAATTTTATATTTTTTACAAACAGATATGATATATGTATAAAATCTAAAGGTCAAAGGTACATACTCGACATCGTGTCAAACTGTTTGACATCTTCCAGAGGCAAGCATTTAAGTTTAAGTGCATGTACGTAGAAAAGAAATCATAATTGGTCAATAGTCCAGGCTCATGCGTGTCATGAATGCTTCCCTTACTTAATTCCGGCCAAGATAATGTATGCACTTGGTCAAATTATGTGCCTGTCAAGTTGTCATCTGCATGATGTCTGGCTTCATAGTTCACATCAGAGTAGACAATTTGCTGCTCTAAGGGTCATTTCCTGCTCTTGCATATGTAGCTCGCTTAACGATCTCACAAGGAAAGTGACCAACTTTATGCTTGAACGAAGGGTTGGCAAGCAATACTATATATGAACATTGGTATCTAGTGGCGTCTTATGCATAGGTTACTGCCTCAGTATCCTATATATTGATTTATTTCTTGAAATATTGTTTTGTCGCATAAAGATGGTCATTAAGAAACCTGTGGTCGGGGAACTTTAAGTGAGCGGAGACATCTCTGGGAGACATTTGTATCATATTTTCTAACCCTTGGATGGTACTCTATTCACTGCATTATTTGTTAGGAACTGTATATTACCTCCAAACACGGCATGTGTTTTAAGAACTGTATCATTTTTTGTTCTTTTTGGCGAAAAAAGAACTGCATCATTTCAGTCTAATCTATTCACCTTTATGTTGGATTAATCCATACCTACCCTTACCAAATTAATCAAGCTAGCTATTTTAATTGGATTATAACGATTACCACGTTACAGTCAAATCTTTTTCTAAAAGGGGAGATGACCTTGCCCTCTGAACTGAGAGATGCACACGATCAAGATAATCAGTTCTTCCACACTGGCAAGGAAAGTCAACCTCTCCACAAATCCTACTGCAAATCATACGATACTCCCTCCGGTCTCAAAATAAGTGTCTCAAGTGTCCACAAAATTGGATGTATCTATACATGTTTCTTGTCTAGATACATTCACTTTTTTAACAAATCTAACAAATCTAAGACACAATTATTTTGAATGGAGAGAGTTTAAGTGGCCGAACAAATCAAAGTACACAACTTCTAGACAGTTTTCAAGAAGGGTTGGTCACACGTGCACAAGGCCCGCAAGGCGAACTTTGAGACACTAAGGCCTCCCTTGATTTGGAGAAAATGTAGAGGAATTCTAAAGGAATAGGAAATTTTCCAAAGTTGCCACTGTTTATGCATTTGATTCAAAGGAAGTGTGGAAATGAAAAGTACAGGAATTTTTCCTCCAACCTCATTTTGAAGGCAAAACGTACAGGAAGTTAAAATCTACTCAGGCCTCTTTGATTCACAGGGTAGGAAAACCAAAGAATAGGAATTGTGTAGGATTGAGTTGTCATGTCCAGTGAAATCCCATGGACATAGGATCAAGACAAAGGATTTTTTCAATGAGGTCTGAGCTCATGTTTGTTTTCCTTCAAAACTACACTACAAAGTTCCTATGGGAAAATTCCTGCAAGTTACAATCCTATGAATTAAACACATATGGAAGGAAAATATCCATAGGGTCCAAATCCTACAAATTTCCTTTGAAAATCAAAGGAGTCTCAGACCTCATTTTCCATTTCCTATGCACAAGGAACGAGGACATGTTTTCACATGCCATCATTTCCTATCCCTATCCCTTTCCTATTCCTTTGAATTTCTTTTCCTACAAATCAAATAAGCCCTAACTGCATTAAGGACACGACGCACACACGTCAACATTGCTAGATAAAAGATCTGCTCACGTCTGAATTTTGCAAGAGCCGCGAACCGCTTCATGGCTTATTCATATGTCTGAATTTTGTATTGTCATTCTGAGTTGACAATCTACTCTTTAGATGGTGTTTTCACATCTGTTTTCTTTTTTATATCTTTGTGTGAGTGTCCACATACACATTAAAGTGATTGAACATACACGTTTAGATACAATTATGTACATATGAATGTGGACAAAATCTAAAACATCTTATATTTGGGAACGGAGGGAGTATAACAATTTTATTTATGGATATGGGTACCTGTGAATATCAGGCCCGCTGGACACTTGTATGGAGGGGCTTGTTTCATACATCGATTTCACAGAGCTTGCCGTAACCGAGCAATAGCGTGTTAGATATGCTCCCTCCGTCCCAAAATAATTGTCTCAGATTTGAGAAAAAGTGGACATATCTAGACATTACGAGTATACATATTTCTACTTTTAAGCAAATCTGAGACCCTTATTTTTAGAGGGAGGGTGTAGATATCCACACTAGTAGGGAAAAGCCTACCGCTGGCGGACGGAATTGGCCTACCGCTGGTGGGCGGGCGCACGCCATCGATCATTGCGCCAGTGGTAATTTATACCATTGGCGGACGGCCGCCCGCCAGCGGTAAGGCTCGTTAGACAGCGCTTGCGTGCAGCCGCGGCCGCCAGCGGTACTTCTCGCTGGTTGGAGTTCTGGGAGCGCTGTCCGCCAGCGGTACGCCTCTATGTCCGCCAGCGGTACATTTTCGTGGTATTTTTTGTTTTTTCTAAAATAACGTATCCCAGCAGTATATCAAATATAAATACAGTATATTCAGGTACAGCCGACCAAAATGACAATAACATAGAAAATTCCACATACAAAAGCGTCATAAGTTGTCATACACGAATACATGTCGATAGATTCATACACACGGAAGTTTTCCAAATGAACTAGTGTCATCTAAACCACAATCTTATACAAGAGAATGACAATAATGATGAGTAAGAAGGGGATGACGATGAAGTTGGACTTCATCCGGTTCTTCCTCTCTTCCGCAAGCAGGTGATGCAAGTATCTATATTCTGTCTCCGCTTTACTGTCGTAAATGGTGTGGTTGTTCACGATGATGTTGGACTTCATCCGGTTCTTCTTTTCTTCCTCAAGTAGATGGGTGGAATACCTAGCTTCCGCCTCGGCTTTAGTCTTGTAGCTTTTGTGGCTGTTGCCTTTGAACTCATTCACTTGCTTTTTACAGTCTTCCCACTCTTCATAGACTCCAGGAACATGACCTTTGTACACCACATACCACTTCCCCATTTCTCTGTACACAAGACGCATATAAAAGTATAAGTCAAATAAGAGTTGTAAGAAAAAAAATTGTGTACATAAGAGAGAAGAAACATTAAAACAAACAAAAAATTAACTAAGCATGCATGCATCTAAAGAGTTGTGTACATAGGACAGAATAAAGATTTGTTCCTCGATCACCTTCTCTCCGGTATCTACGGAAACGGTTCACAACCATTTAATGAGTTGAATGGCCTGTGATCACCCGCACGGCTTAAGCGCCTTTCTATATCGGCATTAGATGGTGGTTGAAAGCCGTAGTAGAATTGCCCATCTTCATCTAGGACGTCACACATGATGATTCGCGCGATCATGTTCTGAATGTATCGGAACTCAGCTGTGATAACATAATCAGCGGAGTCCTTTAGTCTATCGACCCATGCGTTGAAATCACGACAAACAAATTGGCCTCGTCGTTGATACTTTAAAAACCACCTCATTTGATAGAGGAGGGTGCCATGACTCCATGCAACTACTTGAATCCTGCTTGATGCAGGGGAAATACGTTCTATGCGCGAATCTAAACCTTCCATCCTATGTCTTTCTTGTTAGTAAAATTGGGCCACCCTTCATGGCGTAGCCGTTGAGAGCATTATTCAGAACAATCTTGATGTTGGTGTAGTCCCGCTTAGACTCCGCCCTGTCTTCATGGCGATCCCCGCTATCGAGATACAAGGCAGACACGCGTTCCATGTCCAAGTGGATTAGGGTGCCGTGTTTGTTTCTGCGCAAAAAATCACCATTGTAGACGCAAATTAAAAGATGGAAATCTATGGAAGCATGTTATGACAGGTAGGCATGACCTAGTCAGGAAAATAAGGCAAGAGAAATGAGCACTTCCTCGAAGCATTGTCGAGGAAGAGCTTTTGGAGATAACGCATCGTGGATTTCCTACCCTCAAGGTTGTTCATGAACATTTCTTGCATGTAGTAGGGGTCAACCATCAAGATGTCGGGGGTATCCTCCATTTTGATTTGGTGCGCCATTTCGAGCGCAACAAGACGGACTATAGATGGGTGGAGCGGATGCATATGGAACATTGAGAATATATCATCAAATCTCACAAAGAGCAGGTTTGCGCCATCTTCCCTGACAAAGCCCAACTGTTGTAGGGTTTGTCCCGATCTTCACGGATTTGAAGCGGATTCGGATGAACACACGCAAGAACACGAAGAACACGAAGAACGCGAGGAACACAAGAACACAAACACGATACAAAGACACGTTTCCCTCACCGGTCGGTCCGAGCCGGTCCAATAGAATCCCAAAGGGAGAGATTGGCAAGAAGATACAAGGAGGGATCTTGAATGGTTGTTTCTCCAACGGTCAACCAAACCGATCCAATAGAATCACCCTAAGATGAAAGATTGGCAAGTAGCTACAACTACAAGTAGAGGTCTTGAATCCACAAGAGGGATCTTCTCCACAAGGGGAGGCAACTCCACAAGGGGGGGGGATGAGCACAAGCTCTATCTCTATCTCTAAGCTTGTCTCCTCCTCGTCCACGCGTACGCCTGATTACCCCAAGAGCAGGGGATCACTGTAGCACCTCTCAATGTGTAAGTAAGGTGTCGATCCGCAGGAGCAAGAAGGAAAAGTTATCTATTCCCTACAACTAAAGTGTCACAAGTTTTAGTTGATTATGCACTAAACAAGTTTAAAGAACAAGGTGGTTGATTTGATGGATGAAAGTTTAATGTAACAAAACAAGAATGTAAAAGTGTCCCAATCCTCTTCAATGCAAGAGGACAAGACAAATGTTTTCTCTTATAGGAACAATGGACATGGGTTCATGGGTTCACTTAATCTCTCTCTCTCATCTACGGTGATTATCATGTTATAGATAAAGTACACACAATTGTCATGTTTTAATGGTAGCTTTTTATGACGGCTATATGTCCTAAAACACATAGTTGAAAGAGGTACTCATTTGTGTTGCTAGGTCACCCTCGTAAGGCTAGCGTGGTTGCTGTCACTCCCACATCATACTCTTCCTTTTTACCCCCAGATAAAGGATGTTGGGCGGTACTGTGTCACTCAATACCTATGCCGTTGCACACCGGCCATCCCGTACCCAAATACATCATACTTCTTAAAGAACAATATTCTATCAAAGTATGACAAGTCATAAAAGTTCCAACACAACAGTAAATGCATAACAAATCATCTCATACCACAATATCCACCATAAGAATTACATAGATGACCATAATCATGTTCAGCAGCTCATACGGTACTAATTAGTGAAGCTCAAGAGAGGAGAGATACATAAGTTACCACCACAAACCCATAGTCAAGAGGGTGGACTACTCCCCCTTCATCATGGAGACGGTGGAGAAGTCGTTGGAGAAGGTGGAGACCGCCCCGGCAGCGCCCTGCCGGAGTTTTCCCCCTCCAATCTGCAGCTCCAGATCTCTCTTTCGGTGTTTCTATGTTTCGGCGGCGCTTGTTTTCGAGAACGCTGTGGGACTTCTTTTATAGGCGTTTTTAGGTCAAGACGAAGGCGGTGGAGAAAAGATGGACGGCCGTGGAGCCCCGAGGCCCAAGTTGGTGGGCCCCACGCGGCCAGGTACAGTGGCCGTGTGGGCCACCCTCTTTTGGCCCTCCGGCCTCCGTTTGCTTGCTTCCTTCGCTCCCAAGTCTTCCTCCTTCCAAAATATTGACGCCTGTATTTTTCCAGGTCATTTGGACGTCGTTTAGGTCCCTGAAACATAAAAGGAAAGAAATAGGGTTTTCTGCCTGCACAGGGTTAATTCCATAAAAATAGGAAACAATTATTTTATTTCCTAAAATCATTAAATAACAGTGGTATAACCCTTATATGATGCAAATATGATTGGAATATAAGTGATATAGTGCAAAGTTCATGTATGCATTTTACATGCATCAACATCCCCAAGCTTAACCAATACTCGTCCTCGAGTATGAAGGTGATAAAACTAACATGGGCTTTGCAATATAGCACTAACAATGAATATCAAAGATGATTGCTACTGCTACATAGAGTCAAAGGATTCATTCTTCAAAGGAGTAGCAATATGCAAGATAGTTTATGAAGTGATATCAAGTATTCAATGTAAGGATGTTCAATGATAGTTCACAAAGTGTAACATAGAAGATAGTAACATGGACCACATGTATGCATAAAGATAAGTAAGAATATCCTACATTGGTCATAGAGTGTAGATGAAAATCTGAATATAAAAGGTGGACACTTTGGAAAGATGTATATGTGAGTAGAGGTAAAGCATGCATAAGTTTCATCCAACCTCCAAGCTCTTCTACTTAAGTTAATGATTGCAATGTGGAATTCTTGGTGTCAAGCTCTCATTACCCCTATCATAGCATCTTGAATGATTAAAGTTTAATGTGAAAGAAAATATGAGTCGTATGCTTGACAAAGTAAAGGTTAGGTGTCTCATGCCCCTTGAATACAAGTACCTACACCATGAGTTACTCAACTTTGGAAACAAAGCAAGTTCAAGTTATATATCATTGTAAGTAATAATAGTATCATCAAGAGCGTCAACTGGGGTACCTCTTGTCCCAGGATATGGAACAAGCCCATATCAAAATGACAAGACAAACAAACAAGATGAACAACCTCAACACCCTTTTTATTTACCATTGGAATAGCTTTTTATTATAAGGTGCATCACAGACGGTTCACCATAGCATGTAAGTAAATTTCCACCATGAATGATGCATGACTTAGATTAGCGGCCTAGGTGTCTCTCTAACCATTTATACAAACTCATTTAAACTACTTCATTTCCACCTCATTTCACCATGATAGGCATCCATAAACAAAAGTACATGATATCAACTAAATAAATTGAAGGAGCATGTTGAAAGCTTTGCATGTGACAGCACATATGGGCTAACTCCCAACCTCGAACATTTATCAAGCCACTAACATCATAATCTTAATCACAATGGGTCATGTTTTATTTATGCAATAAAAGTAAAATGTGCATCAAGTTCGTGAGAGCTATATAACCAACTTTTCCCATAACAATCAATAACATAAACATTTTCATTCAGAGGTATAGATAACACAAATATCATGATAAACATACTCGGAATAGCATAAAGCTAATAGGTAGATATGGTGGAACTCACTGGAATAACTTTGGTTGAAGGTGTTGGAAACAAGTTTTTACTTGTTGGAATTTTGGGCTAGCAAGAGGGAGAAAGTTGACCATCTAAATGAATGCATGAGTGTCCATAGAACTAGTTAAACCATGTTAAACAAAGTAAAATAACATTCAGCATCAAAACATGAATAAGAGATAGCTCTTGATAAAGCATTTGCAAATCATTACTCATTAACAAGCTCATGAATCATGCAACTATATGTATCATTTAAAATCAACTCAAACATCGCTTTTCCCAATTTAATAAAAGCATCCAACATATTACAACCCATATTTCTAGTAGATCTTTCACATATAAATGATGGTGTGGTGGTCTCACAAAATAAAAATCAAACCAAAAACAAACAAAAAAGACGCTCCAAGTTTATGCGATAAAGTGTTTCGATCGAAAAACAGAAGTTAGACGTGTGCAAACCGAGAGTGTGTAGGTACAGTGGGGTTGTCTTCACATCCCCAAGCTTATGGTCTTCACCATCCTTGGATAGCTCTTTGTCGTGGGGTAGATAACACGGCAGATGCTACTTTGGGGTAGCTTGAGTTTTTGGGCAAGGCGACACTGGCGTCTGGGAGATTGTTTAGCATTGCAGGGGACACAGGTTTACCCAGGTTCGGCCTCTCCATTGGAGATAAAGACCTACTTCCTGCTATCTTATTATTAATCTTGGTCTCGATCTCGATAACCCGGCTACGACAACAGAGCCGGATCTCGATCTAGGTTACAAAGCTTGTGTGTCTCTCTCGATGGTTCTCTCGCCTAAAGCTTGGGGATTATGAAAGTCTTGCTAGCTACTTCAGGGGCCGGTTTATATAGATACCGGGCCCTCTGACCGCGTACACAATAGAGCCGGGTTCTACCCGAACTCCAAGTCCTATCTTAGCTCCTTTGCTCTTCGTGTATTCCAAGTCTTGAACCGCCTCTCGAACCGCCTCTTGTACCTTCTAGAATATCGCCTTCCTTAGCCGGGTCACCGCCAAGATGCCGGCCCAGAAACATAACCCGGCCCGTGCTGAGGGCTAACTGCCCTGACCGGGCCTCCTTCCTGGCGGGTCTCGTTTCCCTCTTCATGGGCCTACCGGGTTATTATCCCTCCATCAGTAGCCCCCAGGTTAACCAGGTAACCAGGTTGCCATGCTTTGCTTCCAACTTTGTGTCGCTTCCTTGATCAATGCTGGTACCCTGGCTTGCCGGGTTAACCGCCTGAAATACAAAAACAACAAATACATATAACGCACTATTTTATCTTTCTGCTTAACTGGGCCAACTCTTCTTGGCGGGTCATACCGTAACCCGGCTTTCTCATACTAGGTCATATGTCTCCGGGTCTCCACCCAACACTTAGCGAAAATCTCAACTCAACTGGACCACTTGCTAGTCATAACTGGAGTCAAAGAATATTCCTTTTGTCCTGTCTGTTTGTCGCTGGCTTCCCGGAGAAGATGCTTATCTTATCCGCTCATTTTTACCGCAATACCCCTAGGGTTTTCACCGTGGCTATAAATATCTGGCCATAACCCCCAGAGTAAATTTCCCCATTCTCACGTTCATCCCCTACCTCACGCTCGCGTCACTGCCACCGCAGCCGCCGGAACTCCGATCTTCAATCGCGCCCTTAATCTCGGTCAATCTCCAAGGTAACCTCGATTCTTACTTTTATCCATTCCGCGCATCCGATTCCAACCTTTATTTCTTCTAGATTGGCTCCGTATTTCATTATTCACTTCCGCATCCAAACTAGGGTTCATAACGCCATTGTTGCGCTCTGTCCTCCTCCAGAGCTGAAATCCATGACGAAGGAGAAGATAAAATCTGGAGGGCCCCGTGCGGCCAAAAAGCTCGCAAAGAAACCTTCTGGTACTGCTGCTGGTGCATCTGGATCCGCGGCTCCCGCAGCCGCTCCAGTGAACTGGACAAGGTCCAGTGCGACCAAGACCACCCTTCAGTCTTTCGTGAACCGGGGCGAACTCCCGGCTCAGAACGAGATCCAGTGGCGCGCCCCTGGAGAGGAGATCCGCCCAAACCCCAAGGAAGGTGAAGTGGTAGCCTTCTTAGATCATGTCCTGCGCGGTTTCCGCCCACCGGGTTCCCTGTTCTTTCGCCGGGTCTTAAAATACTACGGTCTTAGGCCACAAGACATAGGCCCCAACTCCATTCTCAACATAAGCAACTTTGTAGTTTTCTGCGAGGATTACTTGCAAATAGCCCCCAGCCTTGAACTTTTCCTAGAATTTTTCTACTGCAACCCATCCCGCAAAGACAACCTTGGCCCTTACGGTGGAGTGGCGATCCAGCGCCGGAGGGAATGTGATTTCCCGGCTCTTGCTCTTGCCAGCCATCCAAAGGGATGGCAAAACACATATTTCTATTTCAAAGACACTTCACCCGAGTCAGATGATGCTCGTTACCCGGCTTTTCGGAACTCGGGCATGACCTACGAAGCAAAGATGAACAGCTACGCCCCAGACGCAGACCGGGTCAAGCTCGAGCCCACGCTCCGCCGGGCCAAAGCCCTGCTCGCACATGGACTCAGGGGGACTGACCTGGTCAAGTGCTGGATCGGCTGGTTCATCCAGCCCCTCAGCATCAGGACCCGGCTCTTCCATGAATACACAGAAGAGACCACTGACGACATGCGTTATTCAGAGATCACTCTGCTGGATGACCAAATCGTGAAGAACGCCAAGAGGCTCCTTGGCGAAAAGAAGACTGATATTGCTATGAACGGGCTCGCCCCGTACAGTGCCAAAAACAAGCCTCCTACGGTAAAAAACTTGCCCTTACTTGTTTCTGTAAACTGTAACCCGGTACTTCTTGCAAACTGTTACTGATATTTCTTTTTCCAGGACTCCAAATGGTGGAGTGCAGATTACACCCCTACATCCTCTGCTGAAGAGGACACAGAAAGTGACGACCAAGAAGAAGAAGAAGAAGAAGGTGAGCCAGACTCCATAGGCCGGCTCTTCCTCGAGCTGATTAACAACGAAGTCCCCAAAAAGGACACTTCTACTGATAACCCGGCTCTTCTCATTCCAGGCCCCAATGACCCGGCTCCGGACGTATTGCCGGGTCCACAAGCTGTTGCACCAACTCCTCAAAAGAGGACCCGAGCTGCAATTGCAAAGGTGCCATTTTCTCGTTCCTCAACTTGCATGATGAACTCATCTCAAACTCAAATACCAACACAGGAAAAGGAACTTGAGAAAGAAGCTGAAGCCAACAAGAAACCGCGGACCCGGTCCTCTGCAAGCCATGTCACTTTGAGCACAGGTATCCCTCCATGTTCTTTATCAAGCTGGGCCAAATCGATCCAGAAGACGCCCAGCAAAAAGTACCTTTGGCTGGCAAAATCCGGGTTCCTAAACGTTCTCGTGTATCAGATTCTTCCTCGGACGCGGCTAGCACGCCCGAGGATTTCCTCATCAATACCGGGTTAGGATTACTCTCCTTTCTTTTCATTTTTCAACACTTTAATCTTTTCTGTAACTAAATTCACCTCTTTTCGCTTCAGTGCCAAAGCTATTGTGGAGGAAGACCCGGAATCTTCTCCAGCTGCCTCTCCTCCACCTGCTACAGCTGAACCTTCCCAAATGGAAGTACATGTTGAGAGCAAGCCCAGAAGGAAGAATCTGGCGCAGAGAACGTGATAGCCACACCACCAAGCCCGCCAGCTGCTCCAAAACCAAGCCCAGACGCGCAATCACCCGGGCATGGGTCTGGAACCAAAGAAGTTGACCCAGAAGTCCAGATCACCGGGTCTAAGCAAGGCCCGGCTCCTGGCGTGTCCACTGCCATTGCCAAGGTCACAGCACCAGAAATCAAGGTGGATCCCTCTGCAAAGGGCAAGGACCCGGTTGCTTCTTTGGATCTGGCGACTCTGAACTCCATGTCCACACCGGCTCTGTGCGAGGAATACTTTTCTCGCCTTGCTCATCATAAGAACTTGGAGACTGAGCTTGTCTCTCTGCTTCAGAAACGGTACCAGGTGTGCTTTTAACTTTACTTACCTTCTTACTTCTTGCATAACCATACTCTGCCTAGCCCCCAAGCTCCAAATTTATCACTTGTTGAAAAACTTGGTGCTTGAAACGCCAACATCCTTTACAAAAACTTTTCAACACTGTAGCCCCCAAGTGCCGGGTTAGCTGTCCACAGCAACCTGGGACTAATCACTTGAACAATTTTAAAACTTTCACCCGTGTAGCCCCCAAGCACCGGGTTAGCACGCTTGCGGCAACCTGGGGCTTTACTTGTCTGTTGCAAACTTTTGAAACTTTGTAGCCCCCAAGTTCCAGGCTAATAATTCCTTAGTAACTTGAGGCTAAACTGTGCACTTTTTTTTTAACAGGAACATGTGAACCAAGCCAATGAAGAAGTGGCCCGGCTACAAGGAGCCTTAAAAGCTGAGACTGAGACCCGGGCTGAAGGGGCAAACAAACTTCAAGCCCTGGAAGAAAAAATAACTGCCTTGACTCAGGAGAACTCAGACTTGAAGCGGGACATGCAAGAGCATGAAGAAAACTTTCAAGAGCAGCTGACCAGCCTCCAACAGAAATTGAATACAGCTACCAGCGAGCTGACCCGCCTGAAGAAGATGATTACTGCCATGGTTGCCTCCCTTGTTGGTAAGCACAATACTCTCAAAACCCGGTAAAGTTTTCGTCTGTTCCAAGCTTGGCATGTAAACTATGCCTGACACTGTTTCCCTTTTGCAGGTGCACGTGATGGCAACATCCGCAAGACCGCAACTGAGAAAGTCAAATGCATGTATACACTGGTCCGCCAATTATACTTTGGGAGTTGCGAGGTCATCAAGGCTGCAAGAAACTGGGAAAACCCGCCCAGCACTTACACTGAAGTGCTGGGCCATTTGTCCACAATGCCTGGCTGGATTCACCTGCTGAAGAAATCTGCATGCAGGGCCGGGGCCATGCGCAGCCTAGCTTTGGCTAAAGCTTACTATCCCCAACTTGACCCGGCTCCTCTGGCATCGGGCTTTCCTGAGTACAATGCAGATGGCACTCCTTTTGACAGGAAGACCTACAGCCGGGTTATGAAGCAGACCCGGTTCGTGGCTACCCAAATTGCCAACAATCTGAAGCTTAACACCATCCAGTATGGCTACAACGAGGCGAATAAAGAAATTGTGGACGACGAGCCTCAACGCATCGACCTGCTACAAAGCTACAAGGAATCTGTTGCTGGTGATAAAACTGCTCCAAGTGCTTCTGCTGCGCCAAGCTCCTCAACTCCCACTGTGCCACCTCCAGCGCGTGCACCAGTGGAAGATGAAGATGAACACTACTTCCAGTCCCTTCAACTTGTCACCTGGCGCACTGATGGAGCCCCCAAGACCCGGGAAGCAGAAGCAGAAGGCCAAGGATGACTCGCAAGCGCCAAAGATGGCACCCCAGCTACAACTCCTTCCACTAACCCGGCTCCAGAAGCCGGCTCTTAAACTTATGCAGATGCTGTGTCTCTGCCAGAAAACTTAATGTCATTTGGCCCTTGAGGCACATTATTGTAATAACTTAGCTATTCTGATACCATGCCTGTGATGTATGCTTTTGCACTTGTTTTAAACTTTGGTGAAACTATGTGGAATCACATGACATGAGAAATATCCAATTACTTATCTTCTGTGGTTTTGATGACCCTTTTGGTTTCTTTAACTGTGAGCCGGCTTTCGCATGGATATCCTGGCGCAACTTCTCTGAGAAAAACAGGGTCGAACCAAGTCCCAATGGGCTTCATGGTTGATTGAGTTTCCAGGTGTGCAATCAGGCCATATAAGTGCGAGTCACATCAGCTACACAGCAAGATAACCAAGAATACTAGTGGCATAAAAGCCGGGTCTTGGGATTGCAGCTACAGACTTTTTGCAGTAAGAGCCCCCAAGACCTGGATCAATGTTTATAAAGTAAAGGGCTTATGCCTCAGTACCCCATTGATCCAAAATACTGGTGGGACGCACTCTCTGGGCATCCTCAAAAATAAAAAACTTAAACAACTGCAACCAAAACTGAAACCCGGGGATACTTATGAGCCGGGTCCTGGGGAAATAACTTTAGCTATCTCAATGACAAGCCCCCAGGACCAAGCTTGACCCAGAACTGCCACAATACATATAGAACAAAGAAAAATAACCGGCTTATAAAACTGAAACATAACTGAGACAAGACAAATTTCTGCTTCAACCTTCACTTTATTGATAGAAAAGGTTAGGTCAGCAAGCCGCCTCATTAAAAACCTTCCAGTCCCCTTAGGTACCCTGGTAAGGAAAAGAGCGCGTCTGAAACCTGCTGCCTGTTACATCATGTGTTACATCTGATACATCTTTTTCATGCTAAGTATAATATGGGCGCAGCTGCGCAATGTTCCACGGCCTCTCACGCTCTTCCATAGAAAAGGTAGAGTGTGTTGAGTCATTGACTGTCTCTGATTTCTCTCTAGCGTCCACCAAATAGTATGAACCATTGTTCAATTTCTTGCTTATGATGAAGGGCCCTTCCCAAGGAGGAGATAACTTGTGCATCCCTTCCTTGGACTGCACCCATCGCAACACTAGATCACCTTCCTGGAAGGTGCGAGTTTTAACCCGGCGGCTGTGATACCGCCTCAAATCTTGCTGATAAATTGCTGATCTTTCCAATGCTTGCTCTCTATTCTCCTCCAGCAGGTCAACAGAATCCTGCCGGGTCTTCTCATTTTCTGTCTCCACGTAAGCCGCCACGCGAGGCGAGTCATGAATAATATCACTTGGCAAAACTGCCTCTGCCCCATACACCATGAAGAAAGGGGTCATCTTTGTGGATCTGTTTGGTGTTGTATTGATTCCCCAAACAACTGATGGCAATTCCTCCACCCACGCTCCGGCGGCTCTGAGACACGGGACCCGGAGACGTGGTTTCAATCCTCTGAGTAACTCCTGGTTAGCTCGTTCAACTTGCCCATTGGCCTGAGGATGAGCCACAGAAGCAACATCCAAACGTATACCATTGTTTCCACAAAACTTTGCCATCTCTCCCAAGGACATATTAGTACCATTGTCTGTGATAATACTATGGGGATACCCAAACCTGTGTATGATCTGCTTCAGAAACTTCACTGCTGTTGCCGCCTCACAATTTGTAACAGGCATGACCTCAACCCACTTGGTAAACTTGTCAATGGCAACGAGGAGGTGGGTTTTCTTACAAGGAGACATGCTGAAAGGACCCACCATATCAAGCCCCCAAACTGCAAAGGGCCAAGTCAAAGGTATTGTTCTCAACTCCTGAGCCGGCACATGAATCTGTCTTGCATACCTTTGACATCCATCACATCTATTCACCAAGCGCTCTGCATCTGCCTGGGCTGTGAGCCAAAAGAAACCGTGCCTGAAAGCTTTTGCAACCAAGGACCTAGTTGAAGCATGATGACCACAATCTCCCTCGTGAATTTCCTTCAAATTTGCCGGCCCTCCTTTCCAGACACACATCTCTGATATACCCCTGAAACACTTCTCTTATATAACTCACCATCTATGACCACATAGGCCTTGCACCGGCGCACGATCTGCCGGGCTATGACTTCCTGCTGGGGCAACCCCTCTCAAAAGATATGCAAGATACGGTTCTGTCCACTCTGGAATTTCCCGGGTTACAGCCACCAGCTGCGAATCCGGGTCTGCCAACTCTTCCTCATCCTGGGACTTGACTGATGGAGCCCATAGCTCGTCCAAGAAAACGTTAGGTGGAACCGGCTCTCTGCGTGAGCCGAGTCTTGACAAAGCATCTGCAGCATCGTTTTTCCTGCGGTCAATGTGATCCACTGATAGCCTGAGAAGAACCCAGCTACTCTATCCACCTCTCGCCTGTAAGCCGCCATAGTTGCATCTTTTCTGTCCCAAGTTCCTGAAACTTGCTGCGCCACAAGATCTGAATCCCCATAGCACTTAATACGCTTGATGTTCATCTCCTTTGCCATACGCAAACCATGTAACAAGGCCTCATACTCTGCCACATTATTGGTACAATCAAAGTGAATTTGCAAAACATAACTCAACTTGTCACCTTGGGAGAAGTTAACACCACTCCAGCTCCTGAACCTTGCTCTTGTTTAGACCCGTCAAAATGCATAACCCAAGATTTGAGACTCGGGGTGAGAGGTGGTGCATTCAACTGTGTCCAATCATTAAGAAAATCTGCCAACGCCTGAGACTTGATAGCTGTGCGAGGCACATAATCAATGTGATAATCCCCCATTTCAATTGCCCACTTGGCAATTCTTCCTGTAGCTTCGGAGTTTCTGATGATATCTGCTAAGGGAATAGAACTGACCACCGTAATTGGATGCTCCTGAAAATACGGCTTCAACTTTCTACTAGCCATGAAAACACCAAACACTAGCTTCTGCCAATGTGGGTATCTCTGCTTTGCTTCTGATAGGACCTCGCTGACATAATAGACCGGCCTTTGTACCGGGTTCTCTTTTCCTTCCTCTTTTCGCTCAACCACCACCACGGCACTCACAGCTTGAGGCCCGGCTGCAACATACAAAAGCATGGGTTCCTTGGGACCCGGCGCCGCTAAAACTGGCGCTTTGACAACTGCTTCTTCAAGGCCTCAAAGGCCTCATCTGCCTCTTGATTCCACACAAAGTTATCTGTCTTCTTCAACAGCTTATACAACGGAATAGCTTTTTCTCCAAGCCGGGAAATAAACCGGCTCAACGCAGCCACACAGCCTGTCAGCTTCTGAACATCAGCCAACTCCTCTGGCCTTTTCAAACTCTGGATTGCACGAATTTTTTCCGGGTTTGCCTCAATTCCACGCTCTGACACAATGAAACCAAGTAACTTGCCCGCTGGAACCCCAAACACACACTTCGTAGGATTAAGCTTCATCTTGTACTCTCTCAGATTCTTGAATGTCTCTGCAAGGTCATTAATAAATGACCCGGCTTTTTCTGACTTGATAACCACATCATCAACATAAGCGTGCACATTGCGCCCAATCTGATCATGAAAACAATTCTGGATACACCTCTGATAAGTTGCTCCTGCATTCTTCAACCCAAAAGTCATGGTCTTGTAACAAAAAGCACCAAAGGGGGTGATAAACGACGTCTTCTCCCAATCTTCCTTGTTAAGTTTGATCTGATGATAACCTGAATACGCATCCAGAAAACACAAGAGCTCGCTACCTGCAACAGCATCCACAATTTGATCAATGCGCGGCAGTGCGAACGGATCCTTGGGACAATGCTTGTTCAAGCTCGTGAAATCAATACACATCCTCCACTCATTATTCTTTTTTAGAACCAAAACCGGGTTAGCTAACCACTCTGGATGAAACACTTCCATGATAAAGCCGGCCTCCAGAAGCCGGGCTATCTCCTCTCCAATTGCTTTTCTCCTTTCTGCATTCATTTTTCTCAAACCTTGTTTTACCGGCCTAGCCTTGGGATCAACATGTAAACGGTGCTCAGCGAGTTCAGTTGGAATGCCTGGCATGTCACTAGGTGTCCACGCAAAAACATCCCGATTCTCACGGATGAACTCGATGAGCGCGCTTTCCTATTTGTCAGTTAAGTTTGTCCCTATGGCGAACTGCTTGGAGGAATCCCCAGGCACAAAATCCACCATCTTTGTGTCCTTTGCTGCTTTAAACTTTGCCCTATCATCTTCTGTCATTGGCTTCTTGAGCGCCGTGTTATCCTGTGGGTCAACATTTGATCTGTAAGCTTTCAACTCCTCTCTTGCACACGTTTGCTCTGCCAGGGCTGCATCCCCTTCATCACACTCTGCTGCTATTTCCCTGTTACCATGAACAGTGATGATCCCATTGGGACCCGGCATTTTCAACTGGAGATACACATAACACGGCCTTGCCATGAACTTGGCATAAGCCGGCCTTCCCAACAATGCATGATATGGACTTGGAAACTTTACCACCTCAAACGTGAGCCACTCTGATCTGAAGTTATGGATAGACTCGCCAAAAGCTACCTCCAATGAAATTTTACCCTCTGGTGTGGCTGATTTTCCCGGAACTATACCGTGAAAAATTGTTGACGTTTTCTGCAACTGTGACTCCTTCAACCCATGCGCACAAACGTGTCCCAGTACAAAATATTGATGCTACTGCCACCGTCCATCAAAACCTTTTTCAACTCGAAGCCATGAACTTGAGGAGCAACAACTAGCGCAAGCAGGCCCGGGTGCTCCACCACCTCTGGATGATCTGCTCTGCTCCAAGTAATTGCATGCTCTGACCACCTCAAATACCTTGGAATTCCAGCTGCCACTGTATTAACCGCCCTTTTGACTATCTTTCTCTCTCTTTTTGTTGTGCCACTGGTATAAATGTGATACTGACCAAGTTGCCTTGGCTGCTGTGAAAATCCTCCTTGGTTACTCGTGTTCTGGTTCTGACCCTGACCCGGGTTTCCAGTGGGTACCGCATTTGCTCCTGTTAGAGGCCCCGCAGCCGGGTTACCACCCTGGCCGGGTCCTCCACTTCTGTTTGCTCCCTGCAGAGCTCTCTGCACCTCATTATTTTTCCACCTATTCAAATCCACACACTGTGCCAATGAATGATTGGATGGTCTGCCCATCTTGCTATGGCGAGGACACGGCATCCTAAAAGCTTCCTCAGTACTCATTGGGCGTGTTCCCTGGTAACTACCTCCACTATTGTGATTTCCACTGTTCCCCTGATAACCCCTGTTGTCCTGGTAACCTCTATTTTCCTGATAACCTCTGTTTTCCTGGTAGTTCCCGTCCATCCTTTGCCTCTGAAACCCGGTATTGGTGTTTGCTACTAACTCTGAACTTCCATCATTATGACCTCGCTTATGCTGATTCTGGTTATTGTTATTGTTGTTTCCTGAGCCATTATTGTTCCTTCCACCATTATTTGCCGCGCCTTTCCCCTTCTCCTCCTCAGGCTCATCCTGAGTCTTGTCAGTGGCTGCATGCCTATTGCAAGCATCCATCAACTCTGCCATGGTGACCGGCTTAACCCGGTGCCCTTCCTTCATGCGACCCAGCTTCTGGACAAGTGGTGCATACTTACAAGTTTTCTCCATTGATGAAATTGCATCCTTGGGCTCAATACCAGATGAAGAGTGCAGGATCTCCGTGACCCGGCCCATCCAATGACGTGCTGACTCGCCTTTTTTCTGTATACAACGATCAAGATCCTCAATGGAAAACAAACGCTTGCACGTACCCTGAAAGTGCTTGGTGAAAACCGCCTTCAACTCATCCCAGAATTAATGGACTTCTCTGGTAGATTTTTAAACCACAACTTCGCTGCTCCATCGCTCATCATCAAATACATGTACTTGGCACAAACATTCTCTGTGGCATTGCGTATACACATTGCCATCTCATAACTGCTCAACCAGCTGGCCGGGTCCATGCTGGGCTCATAATTGGATATCTTGCTTGGCTCCTTGAACTTCTCAGGGAAAGGCTCTGCTCTAATGGAATCTGAAAGACATTTTGGCCCGGCTAAACTAGAAGAACTTGCCGAAATATTGATATTACCGGGTGAGCTTGCAGACGCGGCTGGTGCAGGACCCGGTCCTCCTTGTGGTACTCCTGCTGCAGGTACTACCGGGTTTGCATTGCCCGCACTTCTCCCCGCGCGTGATCTATTGACTATCTGCTGAGCTATGGAAATTGCTGGGGCGGGTTGATGCTGCTGATTGTTTTGATTTTGATTTTGCTGGGGCGGGTTTTGCTGCTGTGCCGCTACAGGCCCGGCCAATGGCGGGTTACCTCCATTGCGACTCTTGCTACGATACGTTGTGGAATGCAATGCACTTTTCTCCCTTGAATACTGAGTTTGCTGGACAACTGCAGTGCGTAACATGTCAATGGCGCGCCGGGCTTCAATCTCCGCTGGCGTGTCTCCCAATGGAATACGATCAAGCGCCAAAGTTGCTGCATACACGTTATCCGCCGGATTTGAATAGTGACCCGCCGGCGTGTGAAACCTTGGTGTCTGGGCGGCAGACCCGGATTTCCCCTGGCTACCCCAGCGAGAAGACCCGGCGCCGTTGCCGCTGCAACCCCAGCTGCTCCTGTTCCTCTATCTGGTTCTACATCTGCCCTTACAACTGGAGCCACCTGGGTGACACCAACTGGTTGATCTTCTGGGGTCCTAAACAATACTGCTGGGTTTATAGCGTTTTCTCCGGGGCCAGCCGGCTCTGGTGCCTCCTCCGGTGCGCCCTGGTTATCTCATTGAGACGTTTTCCTCATCCTCTATTTGCCTCTTTCTTGCTTCTATTTCTTGCCTCTCTGCCTCGCGTCCCTGCGCATCTGCTCCAACGCTCGGCGTGCTGTATCCAATTCCATTGCTCTAACTGCTGCGTTTTCTGGAGTAACCAACCTTGTAAGTGCTGATGGATCTAAGACCAGGCCATTGTTAAACAAGGCCGGGGCAGCTGCTGTGTTACTTCTTTCCTCTCCTTGGGCCCGGTTATGCAGGAACCCAAAACTGTTTCTGTATCTTGCCGTACCCTCGCTTTCCTCTGAGACCGAAGCCGGCTCTCCATCAACTCTCTGTTCTGCCAACTCCAGAATTGGGGGCAGCTGCTGTTGACCCGGGGTAAAGGCCGGTGGAACAACAGCTGATGGTGATGGTTGCATGCTGGACGAAGGCGCGGTGTACACCGCTACCCTACGAACCGGGCTTGGACTTGACTCTTGTTCCTCATCATCTTCTTCTTCTGCATCATACCCAAACCGGCCTTCAACAGGGGCAAGATTGATTCCGACCCGGCTTGTTCCACCGCGTCACCCGGGATTCTGCCGGGTCATCCAGCCGTTCCTCCAGCGTGTTCAGGACCCTCAACTTCAGCTGTGCCAACTGATTCCTCTCCATCAGATTGAACAATTGTGGCGGCTCCTGACACAGATTCATAATCTCCATCACTAGCAGATCTAGTTGTAATCATGCCCACAAAAACATTAAATTTGCCAATTGGAATAACATCACCTGATTCAAGTAGATCAGATTCCGGCCCCCAGCCAAAATCATCGACGATGGATTCTCCTTGCTCATTGACTGTGATCTGGCCAAAAACAAAGTTTTCGACCCCTCTCCTTGCTTCTCCCATGATGGTGACACCTTTGGCCGCGATTCCCACAGACGGCGCCAACTGTCGTGGGGTAGATAACACGGCAGATGCTACTTTGGGGTAGCTTGAGTTTTTGGGCAAGGCGACACTGGCGTCTGGGAGATTGTTTAGCATTGCAGGGGACACAGGTTTACCCAGGTTCGGCCTCTCCATTGGAGATAAAGACCTACTTCCTGCTATCTTATTATTAATCTTGGTCTCGATCTCGATAACCCGGCTACGACAACAGAGCCGGATCTCGATCTAGGTTACAAAGCTTGTGTGTCTCTCTCGATGGTTCTCTCGCCTAAAGCTTGGGGATTATGAAAGTCTTGCTAGCTACTCAGGGGCCGGTTTATATAGATACCGGGCCCTCTGACCGCGTACACAATAGAGCCGGGTTCTACCCGAACTCCAAGTCCTATCTTAGCTCCTTTGCTCTTCGTGTATTCCAAGTCTTGAACCGCCTCTTGTACCTTCTAGAATATCGCCTTCCTTAGCCGGGTCACCGCCAAGATGCCGGCCCAGAAACATAACCCGGCCCGTGCTGAGGGCTAACTGCCCTGACCGGGCCTCCTTCCTGGCGGGTCTCGTTTCCCTCTTCATGGGCCTACCGGGTTATTATCCCTCCATCACTCTTGGTGCATCTCCTCCAATCCCTGTGAAAAAACTTCAAAACACAGTTTCTCTTTTTTTTTCTGTGGGGTGCATTAGTAGTGATAAACAAATAGCTTTCTTGCTGCATATAATCCTTAAACAAAACATCATATGAATGTCCAGAAATTATATAATGCTGTATGCCTACTCATAAACTCAATTGGATCAAAGATTCAACTTAAAAGCTCAAAGCATGCATCAAACAAAAAGGGACAGAATCTGTCCAGAAAAACAGCAGCAGCAAAACGTATTTTTCTACCCTACGGAACTTTGTCCAAAAATTCCGAAAAAATTCATGCATACAGAGGATGAAAAGTTGCAACTACAATTCAAATATGAAATCATTCGGAGTTACAGAATAAGAATTAAAAATCATACCGTGCACAGATTCGTGCAGGAATAAAATCTCCGAACGCTATAAGCAACTTTTACAAAGCAATATGAGTAAAACTTGGCACTTTATTCAAAACACCGGAACCTAAACTAAAAACAAACTCTCTTGATACAGCAAGAGGACACAAAGAAAATTACACATAAAAATAACCGGGTTGCCTCCCGTAAAGCGCTTTCTTTATAGCCATATAGCTAGACTTGTTAGCTTTAATGATGCTCACATAGGAAAGGGAGCATCAAAAGAAAAATATGAAACACATTTAAGTCTAACCCACTTCCTATGCATTGGGATCTTGTAAGAAAATAAATCAATAAAGCACAAAGTAACTAGCATAGGAAGGCAAAGCAAGTGCAACTTCAAAATTTTCAATAAAAAGAGAGAAGACTTAATATTATTGAGATATATGAAATCGTGTCTCCCTCTCTCATAAGGACCAGTAGGTTTTAAAGTACCCAAAAAATAAAAGCAAATCAAGAGAAAGGCCAAAACCTTCATCATAAAGAGGATAAATTTAGTAACATGAAGATTTCTATAACCATTCTTTCCTCTCTCAAAATAATTTTCAGCGGCATCATGAATAAAATCAACAATATAGTTATCACATAAAGCATTATTATCATGATCCATAAGCATAACAGTACTATTACTCTCCACACAAGCATAATCAATTTCATTAGTAATAGTGGGAGTAGAACTAGCACATCCATCAATGTAATCATCATAAATAGGAGGCATAGAATAATCGAAATGGTTTTTTTTCCTCAATAGTAGATGGACTGAAAATATCATATTCATCATTGTAAACATCATATATAGGAGGCATATCATAATCAACATAAACTATATCCTCAATAGTAGGTGGAGTGAAAATATCATATTCATCATCATAAATGGGAGACATAGTATCATCAAACAAGTTAAAGAAACCTCCCCAAGCTTAGATGGTTGCAAGATATAAAACAAGTTAAAGAAACCTCCCCAAGCTTAGTTTAGTGCACACAAGAATAGAAACTTAAGCGCTACGCTCCCCGGCAACGGCGCCAGAAAAGTACTTGATTACCCCCAAGAGCAGGGGATCACTGTAGCACCTCTCAATGTGGAAGTAAGGTATCGATCCGCAGGAGCAAGAAGGAAAAGTTATCTATTCCCTACAACTAAAGTGTCACAAGTTTTAGTTGATTATGCACTAAACAAGTTTAAAGAACAAGGTGGTTGATTTGATGGATGAAAGTTTAATGTAACAAAACAAGAATGTAAAAGTCTCCCAATCCTCTTCAATGCAAGAGGACAAGACAAATGTTTTCTCTTATATGAACAATGGACATGGGTTCATGGGTTCACTTAATCTCTCTCTCTCATTTACGGTGATTATCATGTTATAGATAAAGTACACACAATTGTCATGTTTTAATGGTAGCTTTTTATGACGGCTATATGTCCTAAAACACATAGTTGAAAGAGGTACTCATTTGTGTTGCTAGGTCACCCTCGTAAGTCTAGCGTGGTTGCTGTCACTCCCACATCATACTCTTCCTTTTTACCCCCAGATAAAGGATGTTGGGCGGTACTGTGTCACTCAATACCTATGCCGTGTCACATCGGCCATCCCGTACCCAAATACATCATACTTCTTAAAGAACAATATTCTATCAAAGTATGACAAGTCATAAAAGTTCCAACACAACAGTAAATGCATAACAAATCATCTCATACCACAATATCCACCATAAGAATTACATAGATGACCGTAATCATATTCAGCAGCTCATACGGTACTAATTAGTGAAGCTCAAGAGAGGAGAGATACATAAGTTACCACCACAAACCCATAGTCAAGGGGGTGGACTACTCCCCCTTCATCATGGAGACGGTGGAGAAGTCGTTGGAGAAGGTGGAGACCACCCCGGTAGCGCCCCGCCGGAGTTTTCCCCCTCCAATCTGCAGCTCTAGATCTCTCTTTCGGTGTTTCTGTGTTTCGGCGGCGCTTGTTTTCGAGAACGCCGTGGGACTTCTTTTATAGCCGTTTTTAGGTCAAGACGAAGGCGGTGGAGAAAAGATGGACGGCTGTGGAGCCCCGAGGCCCAAGTTGGTGGGCCCCACGCGGCCAGGTGCTGTGGCCGCGTGGGCCACCCTCTTTTGGCCCTCCGGCCTCCGTTTGCTTGCTTCCTTCGCTCCCAAGTCTTCCTCCTTCCAAAATATTGACGCCTGTATTTTTCCAGGTCATTTGGACGTCGTTTAGGTCCCTGAAACATAAAAGGAAAGAAATAGGGTTTTCTGCCTGCGCAGGGTTAATTCCATAAAAATAGGAAACAATTATTTTATTTCCTAAAATCATTAAATAACAGTGGTATAACCCTTATATGATGCAAATATGATTGGAATATAAGTGATATAGTGCAAAGTTCATGTATGCATTTTACATGCATCAACATCCCCAAGCTTAACCAATACTCATCCTCGAGTATGAAGGTGATAAAACTAACATGGGCTTTGCAATATAGCACTAACAATGAATATCAAAGATGATTGCTACTGCTACATAGAGTCAAATGATTCATTCTTCAAAGGAGTAGCAATATGCAAGATAGTTTATGAAGTGATATCAAGTATTCAATGCAAGGATGTTCAATGATAGTTCACAAAGTGTAACATAGAAGATAGTAACATGGACCACATGTATGCATAATGATAAGTAAGAACATCCTACATTGGTCATAGAGTGTAGATGAAAATCTGAATATAAAAGGTGGACACTTTGGAAAGATGTATATGTGAGTAGAGCTAAAGCATGCATAAGTTTCATCCAACCTCCAAGCTCTTCTACTCAAGTTAATGATTGCAATGTGGAATTCTTGGTGTCAAGCTCTCATTACCCCTATCATAGCATCTTGAATGATTAAAGTTTAATGTGAAAGCAAATATGAGTAGTGTGCTTGACAAAGTAAAGGTTAGGTGTCTCATGCCCCTTGAATACAAGTACCTACACCATGAGTTACTCAACTTGGAAACAAAGCAAGTTCAAGTTATATATCATTGTAAGTAATAATAGTATCATCAAGAGCGTCAACTGGGGTACCTCTTGTCCCAGGATATGGAACAAGCCCATATCAAAATGACAAGACAAACAAACAAGATGAACAACCTCAACACCCTTTTTATTTACCATTGGAATAGCTTTTTATTATAAGGTGCATCACAGACGGTTCACCATAGCATGTAAGTAAATTTCCACCATGAATGATGCATGACTTAGATTAGCGGCCTAGGTGTCTCTCTAACCATTTATACAAACTCATTTAAACTACTTCATTTCCACCTCATTTCACCATGATAGGCATCCATAAACAAAAGTACATGATATCAACTAAATAAAGTGAAGGAGCATGTTGAAAGCTTTGCATGTGACAGCACATATGGGCTAACTCCCAACCTCGGACATTTATCAAGCCACTAACATCATAATCTTAATCACAATGGGTCATGTTTTATTTATGCAATAAAAGTAAAATGTGCATCAAGTTCATGAGAGCTATATAACCAACTTTTCCCATAACAATCAATAACATAAACATTTTCATTCAGAGGTATAGATAACACAAATATCATGATAAACATACTCGGAATAGCATAAAGCTAATAGGTAGATATGGTGGAACTCACTGGAATAACTTTGGTTGAAGGTGTTGGAAACAAGTTTTTACTTGTTGGAATTTTGGGCTAGGAAGAGGGAGAAAGTTGACCATCTAAATGAATGCATGAGTGTCCATAGAACTAGTTAAACCATGTTAAACAAAGTAAAATAACATTCTGCATCAAAACATGAATAAGAGATAGCTCTTGATAAAGCATTTGCAAATCATTACTCATTAACAAGCTCATGAATCATGCAACTATATGTATCATTTAAAATCAACTCAAACATCCCTTTTCACAATTTAATAAAAGCATCCAACATATTACAACCCATATTTCCAGTAGCTCTTTCACATATAAATGATGGTGTGATGGTCTCACAAAATAAAAATCAAACCAAAAACAAACAAAAAGACGCTCCAAGTTTATGCGATAAAGTGTTTCAATCGAAAAACATAAGTTAGACGTGTGCAAACCGAGAGTGTGTATGTACAGTGGGGTTGTCTTCACATCCCCAAGCTTATGGTCTTCACCATCCTTGGATAGCTCTTGGTGCATCTCCTCCAATCCCTGTGAAAAAACTTCAAAACACCGTTTCTCCCATTTTTTTCCGTGGGGTGCATTAGTAGTGATAAACAAATAGCTTTCTTGCTGCATATAATCCTTAAACAAAACATCATACGAATGTCCAGAAATTATATAATGTTGTATGCCTACTCATAAACTTAATTGGATCAATGATTCAACTTAAAAGATCAAAGCATGCATCAAACAAAAAGGGACAGAATATGTCCAGAAAAACAGCAGCAGCAAAACGTATTTTTCTACCCTACGGAACTTTGTCGAAAAATTCCGAACAAATTCATGCATACAGAGGATAAAAGTTGCAACTACAATTCAAATATGAGCTCATTCGGAGTTACAGAATAAGAATTAAAAATCATACCGTGCACAGATTCGTGCAGGAATAAAATCTCCGAACGCTATAAGCAACTTTTACAAACCAATATGAGTAAAACTTGGCACTTTATTCAAAACTCCAGAACCTAAACTAAAAACAAACTCTCTTGATACAGCAAGAGGACACAAAGAAAATCACACATAAAAATAACCGGGTTGCCTCCCGTAAAGCGCTTTCTTTATAGCCATATAGCTAGACTGTTAGCTTTAATGATGCTCACATAGGAAAGAGAGCATCAAGAGAAAAATATGAAACACATTTAAGTCTAACCCACTTCCTATGCATTGGGATCTTGTAAGAAAATAAACCAATAAAGCACAAAGTAACTAGCATAGGAAGACAAAGCAAGTGCAACTTCAAAATTTTCAATAAAAAGAGAGAAGACTTAATATTATTGAGATATATGAAACCGTGTCTCCCTCTCTCATAAGGACCAGTAGGTTCTAAAGTACCCAAAAAATAAAAGAAAATCAAGAGAAAGGCCAAAAACTTCATCATAAAGAAGATAAATTTAGTAACATGAAGATTTCTATAACCATTCTTTCCTCTCTCAAAATAATTTTCAGCGGCATCATGAATAAAATCAACAATATAGTTATCACATAAAGCATTATTATCATGATCCATAAGCATAACAGTACTATTACTCTCCACACAAGCATAATCAATTTCATTAGTAATAGTGGGAGTAAAACTAGCACATCCATCAATGTAATCATCATAAATAGGAGGCATAGAATAATCGAAATGGTTTTTTTTCCTCAATAGTAGATGGACTGAAAATATCATATTCATCATTGTAAACATCATATATAGGAGGCATATCATAATCAACATAAACTATATCCTCAATAGTAGGTGGAGTGAAAATATCATATTCATCATCATAAATGGGAGACATAGTATCATCAAACAAGTTAAAGAAACCTCCCCAAGCTTAGATGATTGCAAGATATAAAACAAGTTAAAGAAACCTCCCCAAGCTTAGTTTAGTGCACACAAGAATAGAAACTTAAGCGCTACGCTCCTCGGCAACGGCGCCAGAAAAGTACTTGATTACCCCCAAGAGCAGGGGATCACTGTAGCACCTCTCAATGTGGAAGTAAGGTATCGATCCGCAGGAGCAAGAAGGAAAAGTTATCTATTCCCTATAGCTAAAGTGCCACAAGTTTTAGTTGATTATGCACTAAACAAGTTTAAAGAACAAGGTGGTTGATTTGGTGGATGAAAGTTTAATGTAACAAAACAAGAATGTAAAAGTCTCCCAATCCTCTTCAATGCAAGAGGACAAGACAAATGTTTTCTCTTATATGAACAATGGACATGGGTTCATGGGTTCACTTAATCTCTCTCTCTCATCTACGGTGATTATCATGTTATAGATAAAGTACACACAATTGTCATGTTTTAATGGTAGCTTTTTATGACGGCTATATGTCCTAAAACACATAGTTGAAAGAGGTACTCATTTGTGTTGCTAGGTCACCCTCGTAAGGCTAGCGTGGTTGCTGTCACTCCCACATCATACTCTTCCTTTTTACCCCCAGATAAAGGATGTTGGGCGGTACTGTGTCACTCAATAAATATGCTGTGTCACATCGGCCATCCCGTACCCACATACATCATACTTCTTAAAGAACAATATTCTATCAAAGTATGACAAGTCATAAAAGTTCCAACACAACAGTAAATGCATAACAAATCATCTCATACCACAATATCCACCATAAGAATTACATAGATGACCGTAATCATGTTCAGCAGCTCATACGGTACTAATTAGTGAAGCTCAAGAGAGGAGAGATACATAAGTTACCACCACAAACCCATAGTCCAGAGGGTGCATTACTCCCCCTTCATCATGGAGACGGTAGAGAAGTCGTTGGAGAAGGTGGAGACCACCCCGGCAGCGCCCCGCCGGAGTTTTCCCCCTCCAATCTGCAGCTCCAGATCTCTCTTTCGGTGTTTCTGTGTTTCGGCGGCGCTTGTTTTCGAGAACGCCGTGGGACTTCTTTTATAGGCGTTTTTAGGTCAAGACGAAGGCGGTGGAGAAAAGATGGATGACTGTGGAGCCCCGAGGCCCAAGTTGGTGGGCCCCACGCGGCCAGGTACAGTGGCCGCGTGGGCCACCCTCTTTTGTCCCTCCGGCCTCCGTTTGCTTGCTTCCTTCGCTCCCAAGTCTTCCTCCTTCCAAAATATTGACGCCTGTATTTTTCCAGGTCATTTGGACGTCGTTTAGGTCCCTGAAACATAAAAGGAAAGAAATAGTGTTTTCTGCCTGCGCAGGGTTAATTCCATAAAAATAGGAAACAATTATTTATTTCCTAAAATCATTAAATAACAGTGGTATAACCCTTATATGATGCAAATATGATTGGAATATAAGTGATATAGTGCAAAGTTCATGTATGCATTTTACATGCATCAACGCCTTGGATGATCTTGAGTCTCGGACTTCCTTGGCATCGTCCCGGATGTCCGTCCTCGTCGTATGATACCTAGCATAGCCAAGGGGTAGGCGCTCAAGTAGTATACCATTCAAAGGGGCACGAAATAGGTTCTTGTAGAGGAAAGAGTTCACCTTTAAGTTCGATGACGACTTGTCATATATTGGAGTGCTAGAATGGTGATAGCCGTGGGTAGGGCTACATCACCAACCCGTCTGGTACCTTTGCAATGAAAAGGTTATATGTTGGAACTGGTTGGTCGAGAAGTTTCGTCTCCACAACAAGAACAACCTCATGTAGGTCGAACAAATGTTCTCTCAACTTTTCGACACAATCCGCCGCAGGATCGCTTTACCCAAGTGATGGATCTTATGCCAGTTCTTGATGGGTATCATGTCCACAAACCGGGAATCAGTTCCCTTCTCCGGTCGGTTGGCGAAGTGCTCCAATTTTTGTTTCTTGTATCTTTTCGTGCCTTCTTAGGCTTGTTCACCGGCGCATCTTCTGGCGTCTCTTGATTTGGCAAGATAGGCACCAAATTGGTGATAGAGTCGCCGCACACGTAGCCGATCATGGGGGAGGCCCTACTTGGCCTCCCTTCATCCAAGTCCCAACAAACTCACAGACGGTAGGAAACATGGATTTGAAGGTATTTGTGAGTTCGTTCTCGATGAACGCCTTCATCGGATCCTCGCCTTCTGTATGAGAACCCCCGGCCTCGTCGTTGTCGCCATGTTCACACTAACGAGAAAAGTCGAACTTAGTATAACAAGAAAATTCACTTAATTAAATACTACGATACCCATGAGGCTAAGTTTGCCAGAATGTCCGTCACGGCAAATGCGGGCACTCAAATATGTCCTAATTTTAGAAATAGTCATGCCAAAATTCACGAATTTTTTTGGCATGACCTTTCCTAAAATTAGGAGATATGGAGTACCCGAATTTGCCGGAACGGAAGCTAATCAACGTCCCGGCAATCTCAAGGGACTAAAGGGTACCTACAAACATTTTATATTCATCACAAATATCGATCGCATTCCGACATCATAACCACCACCACAATTACATCACATCACAACCATCACATTCATCAAAAGTTTAGGTATTTTACCAAACACGGCTACACGGCTAGGCTTTGACGGGTCGGTTATGAAGAAGCATTGAGACACGTGCTTAGCCAATACCCATGGCTCATTTTGTGCGGTGACGTTCGTGGTTCTTGATGAAGTGCCGGCTTCGGGTAAAACCATGGTGGCGAAGTATTGGTCTTCCTTTTTCACGGTGGATAACCTAGCCCATCTGACACGGAACATCGGCACCTTCTCTCTGATGCGTGTAAACCACACGTCGTTGGGAGACCCCAAGAGTAAGGTTTGATGAGTGTAGCGGCAAGTCTTCCCTCAGTAAGAAACCGAGGTTATCGAACCAGTAGGAGATGAAGACACTTCTGATGGTGTCAACGCGCCAGAAAACTTGCTGCGTTGATGGGTGGTTCCGGCGGTTGACTTGGAATCTACACACAAGACAATCAAACTACTTTGCCCCAACGAAACAGTGAGGGTGTCAATCCCACCGCTTGCTGAAAACAAAGGATTAGAAGTATAGTGTGGAAAATGATGTTTAATTGCAGAGAATGAAAAAGAACAATGATTGCAGTAGGTTGTATTTCAGATGTAAAAGAATGGATCGGGGTCCACAGTTCACTAGTGGTGTCTCTCCATAATAAATAACTAACATGCTGGGTAAACAAATTACAGCTGGGCAATTGACAATACTGATAAGTGCATAACATGCATGTGCAAGTTGTAGTGTCTACTATGAGATTCATTTGGGCATTACGACAAAGTACACAGACCGCTATCCAGCATGCATCTGTGCCTAAAAAGTCCACCTTCAGGTTAACATCCGTACCCCTTCCGGTATTAAGTTGCAAACAACAGACAATTGCATTAAGTAAAGTGCATAATGTAAACAACACATTCATCCTTAGACAAAGCATCATTAGGTTACCCCTAGTAGCAACAGTACATCCACAACCTTAGGGGTTGCTGTCACTCCCCCAGATTCAATGGAGACTGAACCCACTATCTAGCATAAATACTCCCTCTTGGAGTCACAAGCATTCACTTGGCCAGAGTTTCAACAAGCAACGGAGAGCATGCAAGATCATAAATAACATAGACATAATATTTCAGTATTCAACTTGACATAGTATCAATATTCATCGGATCCCAGCAAACACAACATGTAGCATTACACTAAGATGATCTTGATCATGATAGGCAGCTCACAAGATCTAAACATGATGGCACAAGAGGAGAAGACAACCATCTAGCTACTGCTATGGACCCATAGTCCAAAGATGAACTACTCACACATCACTCCGGAGGCAGGCATGGCGATGTAGAGCCCTCCGGTGACGATTCCCCTCTCCGCAGGGTGCCGGGAAGAGCTTCAGAACCCTCCCGAGTTAGGGTTGACAGCGGCGGCGGCAGCGGAACTCTTTCTGGAATATGACTCGGGTCTTTAGGGTATTCCCGAATAGATGAATATATAGGCGAAGGGGCGGCATCGGTGGAGGCACGAGGCGTCCTCACCACGTGGCGGCGCGGTAGGAGGTGGGACCGCGCCACCACCTGGTGAGGGCGGCCCACGGCCCCTCTTCGTCTCTCCTTCGGACTTCGTGTACTTGACAGAAAAATAGGAGGTTGGGCTTTTGTTTCGTCCAATTCCGAGAATATTTCCAGAACAACTTTTCTGAAACCAAAAACAGCAGAAAACAGGAACTGGCACTGTGGCATCTTGTTAATAGGCTAGTCCCAGAAAATGCATAAAAATGATATAAAGTGTATATAAAACATGTAACAATTGGCATAATATAAGCATGGAACATCAGAAATTATAGATATGTTGGAGACGTATCAAACATCCCCAAGCTTTTCTACAGCCACTGATATTTTGTGGAGCGAAGAAATCCACTCAAACACAGTAAAAGAGAGAATGCAAATCAAAAGGCAGAATCTGTCAAAAACAGAACAGTCTGGAAAGACGAATTTTTTCGAGGCACTTAAGTTGCTCAGATGCGAAAAGTCCAAATTAA
>CAMZMU010000039.1:5776048-5960465 GCA_947311845.1 Poa pratensis | reverse complement strand
TTGCCCGCACTTCTCCCCCGCGCGTGATCTATTGACTATCTGCTGAGCTATGGAAATTGCTGGCGGGTTATGATGCTGCTGATTGTTTTGATTTTGATTTTGCTGGGGCGGGTTTTTGCTGCTGTGCCGCTACAGGCCCGCCAATGTGTGGGTTACCTCCATTGCGACTCTTGCTACGATACGTTGTGGGAATGCAATGCACTTTTCTCCCTTGAATACTGAGTTTGCTGGACAACAGCAGTGCGTAACATGTCAATGGCGCGCCGGCTTCAATCTCCGCTGGCGTGTCTCCCAATGGAATACGATCAAGCGCCAAAGTTGCTGCATACACGTTATCCGCCGGATTTGAATAGTGACCCGCCGGCGTGAAACCTTGTGTTTCTGGCGGTAGACCCGATTTCCCCTGGCTACCCCAGCGAGAAGACCCGGCGCCGTTGCCGCTGCAACCCAGCTGCTCCTGTTCCTCTATCTGGTTCTACATCTGCCCTTACAACTGGAGCCACCTGGGTGACACCAACTGGTTGATCTTCTGGGGTCCTAAACAATACTGCTGGGTTTATAGCGTTTTCTCCGGGGGCCAGCCGGCTCTGGTGCCTCCTCCGGTGCGCCCTGGTTATCTCATTGAGACGGTTTTCCTCATCCTCTATTTGCCTCTTTCTTGCTTCTATTTCTTGCCTCTCTGCCTCAGCGTCCCTGTGCATCTGCTCCAACGCTCCGCGTGCAGTATCCAATTCCATTGCCCTAACTGCTGCGTTTTCTGGAGTAACCAACCTTGTAAGTGCTGATGGATCTAGACCAGGCCATTGTTAAACAAGGCCGGGCAGCTGCTGTGTTACTTCTTTCCTCTCCTTGGGCCCGGTTATGCAGGAACCCAAAACTGTTTCTGTATCTTGCCGTACCCTCGCTTCCTCTGAGACCGAAGCCGCTCTCCATCAACTCTCTGTTCTGCCAACCTCCAGAATTGGGGCAGCTGCTGTTGACCCAGGGTAAAGGCCGTGGAACAACAGCTGATGGTGATGGTTGCATGCTGGACGAAGGCGCGGTGTACACCGCTACCCTACGTACCGGGCTTGGACTTGACTCTTGTCCTCATCATCCTTCTCTGCATCATACCCAAACCGGCCTTCGAACAGGGGCAAGATTGATTCCGACCCGGCTTGTTCCACCGTGTCACCCGGGATTCCTGCCGGTCATCCAGCCGTTCCTCCAGCGTGTTCAGGACCCCCTCAACTTCAGCTGTCCAACTGATTCCTCTCCATCAGATTGAACAATTGTGGCGGCTCCTGACACAGATTCATAATCTCCATCACTAGCAGATCTAGTTGTTATCATGCCCACAAAAACATTAAATTTGCCAATTGGAATAACATCACCTGATTCAAGTAGATCAGATTCCGGCCCCCAGCCAAAATCATCGACGATGGATTCTCCTTGCTCATTGACTGTGATCTGGCCAAAAACAAAGTTTTCGACCCCTCTCCTTGCTTCTCTCCCATGATGGTGACACCTTTGGCCACGATTCCACAGACGGCGCCAACTGTCGTGGGGTAGATAACACGGCAGATCTACTTTGGGGTAGCTTGAGTTTTTGGCAAGGCGACACTGGCGTCTGGAGATTGTTTAGCATTGCAGGGACACAGGTTTACCCAGGTTCGGCCTCTCCATTGGAGATAAAGACCTACTTCCCTGCATCTTATTATTAATCTTGGTCTCGATCTCGATAACCCGGCTACAACAACAGAGCCGGATCTCGATCTAGGTTACAAAGCTTGTGTGTCTCTCTCGAGAGTTCTCACTTGCCTAAAGCCTGGGGATTATGAAAGTCTCGCTAGCTACAGTTCAGGGCCGGCTTATATAGATACCGGGCCCTCTGACCGCGTACACAATAGAGCCGGTTCTACCCGAACTCCAAGTCCTATCTTAGCTCCTTGCTCTTCGTGTATTCCAAGTCTTGAACCGCCTCTTGTACCTTCTAGAATATCGCCTTCCTTAGCCGGGTCACCGCCAAGATGCCGGCCCAGAAACATAACCCGGCCCGTGCCGAGGGCTAACTGCCCTAACCGGGCCTCCTTCCTGGCGGTCTCGTTTCCCTCTTCATGGGCCTACCGGGTTATTATCCCTCCATCACTCTTGGTGCATCTCCTCCAATCCCTGTGAAAAAACTTCAAAACACAGTTTCTCTTTTTTTTTCTGTGGGTGCATTAGTAGTGATAAACAAATAGCTTTCTTGCTGCATATAATCCTTAAACAAAACATCATATGAATGTCCAGAAATTATAATGCTGTATGCCTACTCATAAACTCAATTGGATCAAAGATTCAACTTAAAAGCTCAAAGCATGCATCAAACAAAAAGGGACAGAATCTGTCCAGAAAAACAGCAGCAGCAAAACGTATTTTTCTACCCTACGGAACTTTGTCCAAAAATTCCGAAAAAATTCATGCATACAGAGGATGAAAAGTTGCAACTACAATTCAAATATGAAATCATTCGGAGTTACAGAATAAGAATTAAAAATCATACCGTGCACAGATTCGTGCAGGAATAAAATCTCCGAACGCTATAAGCAACTTTTACAAAGCAATATGAGTAAAACTTGGCACTTTATTCAAACACCGAACCTAAACTAAAAACAAACACTCTTGATACAGCAAGAGGACACAAAGAAAATTACACATAAAAATAACCGGGTTGCCTCCCGTAAAGCGCTTTCTTTAGCCATATAGCTAGACTTGTTAGCTTTAATGATGCTCACATAGAAAGGGAGCATCAAAAGAAAAATATGAAACACATTTAAGTCTAACCCACTTCCTATGCATTGGGATCTTGTAAGAAAATAAATCAATAAAGCACAAAGTAACTAGCATAGGAAGGCAAAGCAAGTGCAACTTCAAAATTTTCAATAAAGAGAGAAGACTTAATATTATTGAGATATATGAAACGTGTCTCCCTCTCTCATAAGGACCAGTAGGTTTTAAAGTACCCAAAAAATAAAAGCAAATCAAGAGAAAGGCCAAAACCTTCATCATAAAGAGGATAAATTTAGTAACATGAAGATTTCTATAACCATTCTTTCCTCTCTCAAAATAATTTTCAGCGGCATCATGAATAAAATCAACAATATAGTTATCACATAAAGCATTATTATCATGATCCATAAGCATAACAGTACTATTACTCTCCACACAAGCATAATCAATTTCATTAGTAATATGGGAGTAAACTAGCACATCCATCAATGTAATCATCATAAATAGGAGGCATAGAATAATCGAAATGGTTTTTTTCCTCAATAGTAATGGACTGAAAATATCATATTCATCATTGTAAACATCATATATAGGAGGCATATCATAATCAACATAAACTATATCCTCAATAGTAGGTGGAGTGAAAATATCATATTCATCATCATAAATGGGAGACATAGTATCATCAAACAAGTTAAAGAAACCTCCCCAAGCTTAGATGATTGCAAGATATAAAACAAGTTAAAGAAACCTCCCCAAGCTTAGTTTAGTGCACACAAGAATAGAAACTTAAGCGCTACGCTCCCCGGCAACGGCGCCAGAAAAGTACTTGATTACCCCCAAGAGCAGGGGATCACTGTAGCACCTCTCAATGTGGAAGTAAGGTATCGATCCGCAGGAGCAAGAAGGAAAAGTTATCTATTCCCTACAACTAAAGTGTCACAAGTTTTAGATTATGCACTAAACAAGTTTAAAGAACAAGGTGGTTGATTTGATGGATGAAGTTTAATGTAACAAAACAAGAATGTAAAAGTCTCCCAATCCTCTTCAATGCAAGAGGACAAGACAAATGTTTTCTCTTATATGAACAATGGACATGGGTTCATGGGTTCACTTAATCTCTCTCTCTCATATTACGGTGATTATCATGTTATAGATAAAGTACACACAATTGTCATGTTTTAATGGTAGCTTATGACGGCTATATGTCCTAAAACACATAGTTGAAAGAGGTACTCATTTGTGTTGCTAGGTCACCCTCGTAAGGCTAGCGTGGTTGCTGTCACTCCCCACATCATACTCTTCCTTTTTACCCCCAGATAAAGGATGTTGGGCGGTACTGTGTCACTCAATACCTATGCCGTGTCACATCGGCCATCCCGTACCCAAATACATCATACTTCTTAAAGAACAATATTCTATCAAAGTATGACAAGTCATAAAAGTTCCAACACAACAGTAAATGCATAACAAATCATCTCATACCACAATATCCACCATAAGAATTACATAGATGACCGTAATCATGTTACAGCTCATACGGTACTAATTAGTGAAGCTCAAGAGAGGAGAGATACATAAGTTACCACCACAAACCCATAGTCAAGGGGTGGACTACTCCCCCTTCATCATGGAGACGGTGGAGAAGTCGTTGGAGAAGGTGGAGACCACCCCGGTACGCCCCGCCGGAGTTTTCCCCCTCCAATCTGCAGCTCAGATCTCTCTTTCGTGTGTTTCTGTGTTTCGGCGGCGCTTGTTTTCGAGAACGCCGTGGGACTTCTTTATAGCGTTTTTAGGTCAAGACGAAGGCGGTGGAGAAAAGATGGACGGCTGTGGAGCCCCGAGGCCCAAGTTGGTGGCCCCACGCGGCCAGGTACAGTGGCCGCGTGGGCCACCCTCTTTTGGCCCTCCGGCCTCCGTTTGCTTGCTTCCTTCGCTCCCAAGTCTTCCTCCTTCCAAAATATTGACGCCTGTATTTTTCCAGGTCATTTGGACGTCGTTTAGGTCCCTGAAACATAAAAGGAAAGAAAAGGGTTTTCTGCCTGCGCAGGGTTAATTCCATAAAAATAGGAAACAATTATTTTATTTCCTAAAATCATTAAATAACAGTGGTATAACCCTTATATGATGCAAATATGATTGGAATATAAGTGATATAGTGCAAAGTTCATGTATGCATTTTACATGCATCAACATCCCCAAGCTTAACCAATACTCATCCTCGAGTATGAAGGTGATAAAACTAACATGGCTTTGCAATATAGCACTAACAATGAATATCAAAGATGATTGCTACTGCTACATAGAGTCAAATGATTCATTCTTCAAAGGAGTAGCAATATGCAAGATAGTTTATGAAGTGATATCAAGTATTCAATGCAAGGATGTTCAATGATAGTTCACAAAGTGTAACATAGAAGATAGTAACATGGACCACATGTATGCATAATGATAAGTAAGAACATCCTACATTGGTCATAGAGTGTAGATGAAAATCTGAATATAAAAGGTGGACACTTTGGAAAGATGTATATGTGAGTAGAGGTAAAGCATGCATAAGTTTCATCCAACCTCCAAGCTCTTCTACTTAAGTTAATGATTGCAATGTGGAATTCTTGTGTCAAGCTCTCATTACCCCTATCATAGCATCTTGAATGATTAAAGTTTAATGTGAAAGCAAATATGAGTAGTGTGCTTGACAAAGTAAAGGTTAGGTGTCTCATGCCCCTTGAATACAAGTACCTACACCATGAGTTACTCAACTTTGGAAACAAAGCAAGTTCAAGTTATATATCATTGTAAGTAATAATAGTATCATCAAGAGCGTCAACTGGGGTACCTCTTGTCCCAGGATATGGAACAAGCCCATATCAAAATGACAAGACAAACAAACAAGATGAACAACCTCAACACCCTTTTTATTTACCATTGGAATAGCTTTTTATTATAAGGTGCATCACAGACGGTTCACCATAGCATGTAAGTAAATTTCCACCATGAATGATGCATGACTTAGATTAGCGGCCTAGGTGTCTCTCTAACCATTTATACAAACTCATTTAAACTACTTCATTTCCACCTCATTTCACCATGATAGGCATCCATAAACAAAAGTACATGATATCAACTAAATAAAGTGAAGGAGCATGTTGAAAGCTTTGCATGTGACAGCACATATGGGCTAACTCCCAACCTCGGACATTTATCAAGCCACTAACATCATAATCTTAATCACAATGGGTCATGTTTTATTTATGCAATAAAAGTAAAGTGTGCATCAAGTTCATGAGAGCTATATAACCAACTTTTCCCATAACAATCAATAACATAAACATTTTCATTCAGAGGTATAGATAACACAAATATCATGATAAACATACTCGGAATAGCATAAAGCTAATAGGTAGATATGGTGGAACTCACTGGAATAACTTTGGTTGAAGGTGTTGGAAACAAGTTTTTACTTGTTGGAATTTTGGGCTAGAAGAGGGAGAAAGTTGACCATCTAAATGAATGCATGAGTGTCCATAGAACTAGTTAAACCATGTTAAACAAAGTAAAATAACATTCGCATCAAAACATGAATAAGAGATAGCTCTTGATAAAGCATTTGCAAATCATTACTCATTAACAAGCTCATGAATCATGCAACTATATGTATCATTTAAAATCAACTCAAACATCCCTTTTCCAATTTAATAAAAGCATCCAACATATTACAACCCATATTTCCAGTAGCTCTTTCACATATAAATGATGGTGTGTGGTCTCACAAAATAAAAATCAAACCAAAAACAAACAAAAAGACGCTCCAAGTTTATGCGATAAAGTGTTTCGATCGAAAAACATAAGTTAGACGTGTGCAAACCGAGAGTGTGTATTACAGTGGGGTTGTCTTCACATCCCAAGCTTATGGTCTTCACCATCCTTGGATAGCTCTTGGTGCATCTCCTCCAATCCCTGTGAAAAAACTTCAAAACACCGTTTCTCCCATTTTTTTCCGTGGGGTGCATTAGTAGTGATAAACAAATAGCTTTCTTGCTGCATATAATCCTTAAACAAAACATCATACGAATGTCCAAAATTATATAATGTTGTATGCCTACTCATAAACTTAATTGGATCAATGATTCAACTTAAAAGATCAAAGCATGCATCAAACAAAAAGGGACAGAATATGTCCAGAAAAACAGCAGCAGCAAAACGTATTTTTCTACCCTACGGAACTTTGTCGAAAAATTCCGAACAAATTCATGCATACAGAGGATAAAAGTTGCAACTACAATTCAAATATGAGCTCATTCGGAGTTACAGAATAAGAATTAAAAATCATACCGTGCACAGATTCGTGCAGGAATAAAATCTCCGAACGCTATAAGCAACTTTTACAAACCAATATGAGTAAAACTTGGCACTTTATTCAAAACTCCAGAACCTAAACTAAAAACAAACTCTCTTGATACAGCAAGAGGACACAAAGAAAATCACACATAAAAATAACCGGGTTGCCTCCCGTAAAGCGCTTTCTTTATAGCCATATAGCTAGACTTGTTAGCTTTAATGATGCTCACATAGGAAAGAGAGCATCAAGAGAAAAATATGAAACACATTTAAGTCTAACCCACTTCCTATGCATTGGGATCTTGTAAGAAAATAAACCAATAAAGCACAAAGTAACTAGCATAGGAAGACAAAGCAAGTGCAACTTCAAAATTTTCAATAAAAAGAGAGAAGACTTAATATTATTGAGATATATGAAACCGTGTCTCCCTCTCTCATAAGGACCAGTAGGTTCTAAAGTACCCAAAAAATAAAAGAAAATCAAGAGAAAGGCCAAAAACTTCATCATAAAGAAGATAAATTTAGTAACATGAAGATTTCTATAACCATTCTTTCCTCTCTCAAAATAATTTTCAGCGGCATCATGAATAAAATCAACAATATAGTTATCACATAAAGCATTATTATCATGATCCATAAGCATAACAGTACTATTACTCTCCACACAAGCATAATCAATTTCATTAGTAATAGTGGGAGTAAAACTAGCACATCCATCAATGTAATCATCATAAATAGGAGGCATAGAATAATCGAAATGGTTTTTTTTCCTCAATAGTAGATGGACTGAAAATATCATATTCATCATTGTAAACATCATATATAGGAGGCATATCATAATCAACATAAACTATATCCTCAATAGTAGGTGGAGTGAAAATATCATATTCATCATCATAAATGGGAGACATAGTATCATCAAACAAGTTAAAGAAACCTCCCCAAGCTTAGATGATTGCAAGATATAAAACAAGTTAAAGAAACCTCCCCAAGCTTAGTTTAGTGCACACAAGAATAGAAACTTAAGCGCTACGCTCCTCGGCAACGGCGCCAGAAAAGTACTTGATTACCCCCAAGAGCAGGGGATCACTGTAGCACCTCTCAATGTGGAAGTAAGGTATCGATCCGCAGGAGCAAGAAGGAAAAGTTATCTATTCCCTATAGCTAAAGTGCCACAAGTTTTAGTTGATTATGCACTAAACAAGTTTAAAGAACAAGGTGGTTGATTTGGTGGATGAAAGTTTAATGTAACAAAACAAGAATGTAAAAGTCTCCCAATCCTCTTCAATGCAAGAGGACAAGACAAATGTTTTCTCTTATATGAACAATGGACATGGGTTCATGGGTTCACTTAATCTCTCTCTCATCTACGGTGATTATCATGTTATAGATAAAGTACACACAATTGTCATGTTTTAATGGTAGCTTTTTATGACGGCTATATGTCCTAAAACACATAGTTGAAAGAGGTACTCATTTGTGTTGCTAGGTCACCCTCGTAAGGCTAGCGTGGTTGCTGTCACTCCCACATCATACTCTTCCTTTTTACCCCCAGATAAAGGATGTTGGGCGGTACTGTGTCACTCAATAAATATGCTGTCACATCGGCCATCCCGTACCCACATACATCATACTTCTTAAAGAACAATATTCTATCAAAGTATGACAAGTCATAAAGTTCCAACACAACAGTAAATGCATAACAAATCATCTCATACCACAATATCCACCATAAGAATTACATAGATGACCGTAATCATGTTCAGCAGCTCATACGGTACTAATTAGTGAAGCTCAAGAGAGGAGAGATACATAAGTTACCACCACAAACCCATAGTCCAGGGGTGCATTACTCCCCCTTCATCATGGAGACGGTAGAGAAGTCGTTGGAGAAGGTGGAGACCACCCCGCAGCGCCCCGCCGGAGTTTTCCCCCTCCAATCTGCAGCTCCAGATCTCTCTTTCGGTGTTTCTGTGTTTCGGCGGCGCTTGTTTTCGAGAACGCCGTGGGACTTCTTTTATAGGCGTTTTTAGGTCAAGACGAAGGCGGTGGAGAAAAGATGGATGACTGTGGAGCCCCGAGGCCCAAGTTGGTGGGCCCCACGCGGCCAGGTACAGTGGCCGCGTGGGCCACCCTCTTTTGTCCCTCCGGCCTCCGTTTGCTTGCTTCCTTCGCTCCCAAGTCTTCCTCCTTCCAAAATATTGACGCCTGTATTTTTCCAGGTCATTTGGACGTCGTTTAGGTCCCTGAAACATAAAAGGAAAGAAATAGTGTTTTCTGCCTGCGCAGGGTTAATTCCATAAAAATAGGAAACAATTATTTATTTCCTAAAATCATTAAAACAGTGGTATAACCCTTATATGATGCAAATATGATTGGAATATAAGTGATATAGTGCAAAGTTCATGTATGCATTTTACATGCATCAACGCCTTGGATGATCTTGAGTCTCGACTTCCTTGGCATCGTCCCGGATGTCCGTCCTCGTCGTATGATACCTAGCATAGCCAAGGGGTAGGCGCTCAAGTAGTATACCATTCAAAGGGGCACGAAATAGGTTCTTGTAGAGGAAAGAGTTCACCTTTAAGTTCGATGACGACTTGTCATATATTGGAGTGCTAGAATGGTGATAGCCGTGGGTAGGGCTACATCACCAACCCGTCTGGTACCTTTGCAATGAAAAGGTTATATGTTGGAACTGGTTGGTCGAGAAGTTTCGTCTCCACAACAAGAACAACCTCATGTAGGTCGAACAAATGTTCTCTCAACTTTTCGACACAATCCGCCGGCAGGATCGCTTTACCCAAGTGATGGATCTTATGCCAGTTCTTGATGGGTATCATGTCCACAAACCGGGAATCAGTTCCCTTCTCCGGTCGGTTGGCGAAGTGCTCCAATTTTTGTTTCTTGTATCTTTTTCGTGCCTTCTTAGGCTTGTTCACCGGCGCATCTTCTGGCGTCTCTTGATTTGGCAAGATAGGCACCAAATTGGTGATAGAGTCGCCGCACACGTAGCCGATCATGGGGGAGGCCCTACTTGGCCTCCCTTCATCCAAGTCCCAACAAACTCACAGACGGTAGGAAACATGGATTTGAAGGTATTTGTGAGTTCGTTCTCGATGAACGCCTTCATCGGATCCTCGCCTTCTGTATGAGAACCCCGGCCTCGTCGTTGTCGGCCATGTTCACACTAACGAGAAAAGTCGAACTTAGTATAACAAGAAAATTCACTTAATTAAATACTACGATACCCATGAGGCTAAGTTTGCCAGAATGTCCGTCACGGCAAATGCGGGCACTCAAATATGTCCTAATTTTAGAAATAGTCATGCCAAAATTCACGAATTTTTTTGGCATGACCTTTCCTAAAATTAGGAGATATGGAGTACCCGAATTTGCCGGAACGGAAGCTAATCAACGTCCCGGCAATCTCAAGGGACTAAAGGGTACCTACAAACATTTTATATTCATCACAAATATCGATCGCATTCCGACATCATAACCACCACCACAATTACATCACATCACAACCATCACATTCATCAAAAGTTTAGGTATTTTACCAAACACGGCTACACGGCTAGGCTTTGACGGGTCGGTTATGAAGAAGCATTGAGACACGTGCTTAGCCAATACCCATGGCTCATTTTGTGCGGTGACGTTCGTGGTTCTTGATGAAGTGCCGGCTTCGGGTAAAACCATGGTGGCGAAGTATTGGTCTTCCTTTTTCACGGTGGATAACCTAGCCCATCTGACACGGAACATCGGCACCTTCTCTCTGATGCGTGTAAACCACACGTCGTTGGGAGACCCCAAGAGTAAGGTTTGATGAGTGTAGCGGCAAGTCTTCCCTCAGTAAGAAACCGAGGTTATCGAACCAGTAGGAGATGAAGACACTTCTGATGGTGTCAACGGCGCCAGAAAACTTGCTGCGTTGATGGGGTGGTTCCGGCGGTTGACTTGGAATCTACACACAAGACAATCAAACTACTTTGCCCCAACGAAACAGTGAGGGTGTCAATCCCACCGCTTGCTGAAAACAAAGGATTAGAAGTATAGTGTGGAAAATGATGTTTAATTGCAGAGAATGAAAAAGAACAATGATTGCAGTAGGTTGTATTTCAGATGTAAAAGAATGGATCGGGGTCCACAGTTCACTAGTGGTGTCTCTCATAATAAATAACTAACATGCTGGGTAAACAAATTACAGCTGGGCAATTGACAATACTGATAAGTGCATAACATGCATGTGCAAGTTGTAGTGTCTACTATGAGATTCATTTGGGCATTACGACAAAGTACACAGACCGCTATCCAGCATGCATCTGTGCCTAAAAAGTCCACCTTCAGGTTAACATCCGTACCCCTTCCGGTATTAAGTTGCAAACAACAGACAATTGCATTAAGTAAAGTGCATAATGTAAACAACACATTCATCCTTAGACAAAGCATCATTAGGTTACCCTAGTAGCAACAGTACATCCACAACCTTAGGGTTGCTGTCACTCCCCAGATTCAATGGAGACTGAACCCACTATCTAGCATAAATACTCCCTCTTGGAGTCACAAGCATTCACTTGGCCAGAGTTTCAACAAGCAACGGAGAGCATGCAAGATCATAAATAACATAGACATAATATTTCAGTATTCAACTTGACATAGTATCAATATTCATCGGATCCCAGCAAACACAACATGTAGCATTACACTAAGATGATCTTGATCATGATAGGCAGCTCACAAGATCTAAACATGATGGCACAAGAGGAAAGACAACCATCTAGCTACTGCTATGGACCCATAGTCCAAAGATGAACTACTCACACATCACTCCGGAGGCAGGCATGGCGATGTAGAGCCCTCCGGTGACGATTCCCCTCTCCGGCAGGGTGCCGGGAAGAGCTTCAGAACCCTCCCGAGTTAGGGTTGACAGCGGCGGCGGCAGCGGAACTCTTTCTGGAATATGACTCGGGTCTTTAGGGTATTCCCGAATAGATGAATATAGGCGAAGGGGCGGCATCGGTGGAGGCACGAGGCGTCCTCACCACGTGGCGGCGCGGTAGGAGGTGGGACCGCGCCACCACCTGGTGAGGGCGGCCCACGGCCCCTCTTCGTCTCTCCTTCGGACTTCGTGTACTTGACAGAAAAATAGGAGGTTGGGCTTTTGTTTCGTCCAATTCCGAGAATATTTCCAGAACAACTTTTCTGAAACCAAAAACAGCAGAAAACAGGAACTGGCACTGTGGCATCTTGTTAATAGGCTAGTCCCAGAAAATGCATAAAAATGATATAAAGTGTATATAAAACATGTAACAATTGGCATAATATAAGCATGGAACATCAGAAATTATAGATATGTTGGAGACGTATCAAACATCCCCAAGCTTAGTTCTACAGCCACTGATATTTTGTGGAGCGAAGAAATCCACTCAAACACAGTAAAAGAGAATGCAAATCAAAAGGCAGAATCTGTCAAAAACAGAACAGTCTGGAAAGACGAATTTTTTCGAGGCACTTAAGTTGCTCAGATGCGAAAAGTCCAAATTAATGAAAGTTGCGTACATATATGAGGATCACGACTGATGTTTTTCCGAATTTTTGGATTTTTCTGGAGTGCGTACAACTCAAAACGTGGATAGCAAAAATCTGCCTCTGCGCAGAAATCCAAATCTAGCATCAACTTTCTATTAAAGGCTTTACTTGGCACAACAATGCAATAAAATAAAGATACAAAGGAGTTGTTACAGAAGTAAGCAAGCTCCTTGACTCAAAGAAAAAGAAAATTGCAGCAATAAAAACATGGGTTGTCTCCCATAAGCGCTTTTCTTTAACGCCTTTCAGCTAGGCACAGAAAGTGAAAATCAAGTGTTTCCAAGTGAAGAAGAATCCAAATCACCAAAGGCTTCATCTAAAACACAACTTGTCACAATAGGTACTTTAGGTATCCCTGAAGATGTTCCAATGTGTAAGTCACCATTAATTGTATTAAAGGTTTTATCAATTTTAAGCGCACTAGGAGGCTTTGGCTTAGGCATCTTGGGGACATAAATAAACTTTTGCTCTTTACCCACAAAGGCCTTCTCCCTCTTAGTTTTAAGAAGAAAAAGTCGAACTTAACGTTTCCATAGCCTCCTCTAACTCACCAATTCTATGATTTTGAGTATCATGAGTGATACTAGTCTCTAAAACGGTGATTCTTTCACGCATGCTTACTATTGATTCATTAGCCTTACCAACATTCTCAAGAAAATTTGGCAAGTTTTTCTCCATAGCATCCAACTTCTTTATAACATCTTCCAAAGTGATCTCAGTTTTAATATCTTTAATAGGTGGTATCCCTACCAAACTTTCAATTAAATTGCAAGCTTCCAAGGCAGGAGTTCCCAGGAAATTACCCTCTGTAAGAGTGTCCAGAACATACCTACACCAACTAGTGATACCAACATAAAAAATCCTAAGAAGGATCATGGTAGAATATTTTTTAGTACATCTATGATGAGCATCACTTATCCTACACCAAGCATCTTTCAAACTTTCTCCCCCCTTGTTGCCTAAACGAACGAACTTCAACTTCAGGAGTATTCATTTTAGCAAAAACAAGACTAGGCCGAAATAACAAAAATAAAACAAGTAAATATTTTTTTTGTATTTTTGATAAAGAGAGCAAACAAAGCAAAATAAAAATAAACTAAGCAAGATAATAACAAAGTAAAGAGATTGGAAGTGAGAGACTCCCCTAACAGAAAGCTTGATCTCCCCGGCAACGGCGCCAGAAAACTTGGCGTCGAAGGGGAGGTACAAGTCTGCTGAATCCGAAGTGCTTCCTCTCCCCGGCAACGACGCCAGAAACTTGCTTGATGCGTGTAAACCACACATCGTTGGGAGACCCCAAGAGTAAGGTTTGATGAGTGTAGCGGCAAGTCTCCCCTCAGTAAGAAACCAAGGTTATCGAACCAGTAGGAGATGAAGACACTTCTGAAGGTGTCAACGGCGCCAGAAAACTTGCTGTGTTGATGGGGTGGTTCCGGCGGTTGACTTGGAATCTACACACAAGACAATCACACTACTTTGCCCCAACGAAACGGTGAGGGTGTCAATCCCACCGGCCTGCTGAAAACAAAGGATTAGAAGTATAGTGTGGAAAATGATGTTTAATTGCAGAGAATGAAAAAGAACAATGATTGCAGTAGGTTGTATTTCAGATGTAAAAGAATGGACCGGGGTCCACAGTTCACTAGTGGTGTCTCTCCATAATAAATAACTAACATGCTGGGTAAACAAATTACAGCTGGGCAATTGACAATATTGATAAGTGCATAACGTGCATGTGCAAGTTGTGGTGTCTACTATGAGATTCATTTGGGCATTACGACAAAGTACACAGACCGCTATCCAGCATGCATCTGTTCCTAAAAAATCCACCTTCAGGTTAACATCCGTACCCCTTCCGGTATTAAGTTGCAAGCAACAGACAATTGCATTAAGTAAAGTGCATAATGTATACAACACATTCATCCTTAGACAAAGCATCATTAGGTTACCCCTAGTAGCAACAGTACATCCATAACCTTAGGGGTTGATGTCACTCCCCCAGATTCAATGGAGACTGAACCCACTATCTAGCATAAGTACTCCCTCTTGGAGTCACAAGCATTCACTTGGCCAGAGTTTCAACAAGCAACGGAGAGCATGCAAGATCATAAATAACATAGACATAATATTTCAGTATTCAACTTGACATAGTATCAATATTCATCGATCCAACAAACACAACATGTAGCATTACAATAAGATGATCTTGATCATGATAGGCAGCTCACAAGATCTAAACATGATGGCACAAGAGGAGAAGACAACCATCTCGCTACTGTTATGGACCCATAGTCCAAAGATGAACTACTCACACATCACTCCGGAGGCAGGCATGGCGATGTAGAGCCCTCCGGTGACGATTCCCCTCTGCGGCAGGGTGCCGGGAAGAGCTTCAGAACCCTCCCGAGTTAGGGTTGACGGCGGCGGCAGCGGAACTCTTTCTGGAATATGACTTGGGTCTTTAGGGTTTTCCCGAATAGATGAATATATAGGCGAAGGGGCGGCGTCGGTGGAGACACGAGGCGTCCTCACCACGTGGCGGTGCGGCAGGAGGTGGGACCGCGCCACCACCTGGTGAGGGTGGCCCACGGCCCCTCTTCGTCTCTCCTTCGGACTTCGTGTACGTGACAGAAAAATAGGAGGTTGGGCTTTTGTTTCGTCCAATTCCGAGAATATTTCCAGAACAACTTTTCTGAAACCGAAAACAGCAGAAAACAGGAACTAGCACTGTGGCATCTTGTTAATAGGTTAGTCCCAGAAAATGCATAAAAATGATATAAAGTGTATATAAAACATGTAACAATTGGCATAATATAAGCATGGAACATCAGAAATTATAGATACGTTGGAGCGTATCACTCTCCACAGTAGTTAAGCTCCTAGATATCCTCTATCCTTCCATAGTACCTGTACTTTTTGTAACCGACGTAAGATAGCATTGTTACCCCTGAGTTTTGATAGTCAGAAGTTTTGTCCTTTGCCTCTGTGTAGAAAGTGAACCCGTTGATATCATATGCTTGAAATGTCGCGAGGTTGGGGGCGGGGGCACGTGACAAGTCGTATAATAATCTACCTTCTGCATCATCCGTTGGCGGAGCGACAAGCTCATCTTTGAACCAACTCAAGAAAGAGGAGTTGTGCTCTCTGATTATTTCTCCTTCGGTCCTTTGCCTGCCCTGGCCAATGTACTTCTGCTTAATCGTCTGTTTGTGCTTTTCCACCCAAGTATCGGCCATTTGAAGGTGTCACATGTAAGTCCCGCGCGCCATTTCTGTGACCTGACCCACCTAACTTGCAGTGCTTGTTAGGGGGCAAACCAACAGGGTTATCAATTATCTCCAGATGATTCGTGCAGAAAAAGATGCACTCTTCAGTGAGAAAGCCTTGAACGATGCTTCCATCTGGACGGGCCCTGTTACGAACAAATCCTTTTATGACCCCATTCATCCTTTCGAACGCCATCATGTTGTGGAGAAACAACGGTCCGCGATGAATGATATCATCCACGATGTGGACCAACAGATGCACGCAAATATCGAAGAATGCGGGCGGGAAGTACATCTCAAGCTCGCATAGTATCCATACAAACATGGGCCACGTGCTGTGTGAACTGCTCTGGTTGCCAAACGGATTGAGACCGTCGGTGCTCACACCCAATATGATATTCCTTGGCTCGTCTCCAAAGTCTGGATCGTGAGCGTCTAATGCTTTCCACTGGCTTGCATCCGAAGGGTGTGTCAGAATTATCTTTTCACTCCGTTCTGAATCTTCCACCACAGCCGCCCTTCTTTCCGCGTGCCAACGCATAAGCTTTGCTTCCTTACGGTCTGCGAAATATCGCTGCAGACGAGTGATGACTCCCAAGTGCAGGAGATCAATTGTAGTACCTTTCAATTAGAAAGGTTGTCGAACCCACGAGGAGCTGAAGCTATTGGTTAGCAAGATTGATAAATAAAACAATAAAAGATGCAAGTGTTTTTGGTATTTTTGGTTGTATAGTTGCAATGTAGAAAATAAATAGTAGCAAGTGAAAGCTCTCAATGAGAGAAAGCTCAATCCTCTTATGTGGCAAGAGGACAAGCTCAAGTGATGTGTAACTTATTTGTGGAAAACGTTCCCGAGGGCGGCATGGATATTGCTAGGCATAGAGATTTATTAAACAACACGTTGAATATCTTGTCAAGTTTTAATCTTCTTTGGACAGAGCCATAATTCGGTATAGCTAAATAAATAGACTACAGCCCCTTATGATGGATCATGTGGCCAAGTAAATAACTGTACAAGAATTATTAAGACATAATGTCCCACCATAGCATTACACTCTAAGGTCCCCGATACTAATACCCTCACAATATAATTTCATGACTCGGTCTCAGGTTTACTTGTCCTCCCAAGTCTTGCTCAATTCATTATACTACGGTGTTCTCCTATGAGCCCATAAAGGCAGGGACGGAGCTGCCTTGTGGGCAATGGGGTCAGCTGACCCCACTGGAAACTAGTAATCCTTCACTAATTAGTACCAAGTAATATTTATTTATAAAGATGACCCCGCTAGTATATAGAGGTGACCCCAGTGACAAAATTTTCTAGCTTCGTCCCTGCATAAAGGTGAAGTGTTGTGCAGTCGACGTTCGCACAACACCATCATAGAATCACATAAAAGATAAACTCTTCACAAAATACCAACACATGTTATATATAAATCATTGCCAATTCATCCTATGCCCTCAGGAACATACGGGAACTACTCACAACGTGCAAACATGATGATATTCAGTGGCATAAGTGGTACACACAATCTGAAAATATAACTTCACCCAAAAATAATGACAAGTACTCAATCACAAACATGAATAGTAGCACAAGACAAGTATCTAGGGTATAGCAACTCTCAAACTACGAGGGGAACGGAGTGGATCACGGTGATGAGGATGGAGATGGTGCTGGTCTTGATGGGGGTGATGATGTAGAGGCCTCCTCCCCCGCCAAGGAGGAGGGGTGATGACGATGACGATGATTTCCCCCTTCTCCGGAGCTCCGGAGCAGCAGGATATGATCCCCCTCAGAGGGAATCAGGAGTTTCGCCGCCGCCGCGGCCTCGGATGGTTTCGTGAAAATTAGGGTGTAGCTTTTCGGGCGAGACGAAGGCGTCGCTAAAAAGTCCCAGGCGAGGAGGTGCCCGAGGCTCCACTTGGTGGGTCCCACGCGACCAGGTACATGGGCGCGTGGGCCCCCTTGTTTTGGGCCTCGTGGCTCTCCTCTCTTCGGTCTTCTTCCTACTCCCTTTCTCCTGATGAAAAACTGACGTGGTATTTTTCCTTATATTATTTGGGTTCCTATAGCTCCTGAAACAATAAAAACAAGAAAAGGGGGTGTTCTGCCTCCCAGAAATTAAATACCAAAAATAGGGACTTTGTATGAAAGTCCCCTAAATCATCTAAAACATGTAAAAACAATGATATAATAGTGCAAATAACATTCTAATATGCTACTAAAGGTTGCATAAATGATGATATAGAATGCACGTATCAACTCCCCCAAGCTTAAATCTTTACTTGTCCTCGAGTAAGTAAGGACATAGATCATTACATGCATCAATGGACTTATGGTTGATAAATAAATACGAGCATTGTATCATCATCATATTCAGTTGCAAGATAAGATTAATGAGCTAAAACTCATACACATGAGGGCAACATAAGTAGAAGCTCTAGCAATCACCCCTTACTTTTGAAAGCAAATAACCATTGTATGTTGGACAATCGAATCATATTGTTTTTCACATGCTTTTGCTCTTTATGGCAAGCATTATAATCTTTTATACTTTGCTGAAATTTAAAGACAAGATAAACTCTCATCGGATGACAAGTTCAAAGAAGACAAATGAAAAGATAGATAGATATAAAAATTGTTTTCAACCTTGCTTCACTAGTAACTAGTGCAAACTTTAGTCATGGATATCTCAATCAAGTTCTTATGCTCTATACCACCTTTAGCTTACACTTTCCATGGCTAGCTGAAACTTCAGGTGCCTTCCTTTTCATACACATTCAAGAGCATAAGTATTGACATATCCATGATCATTAATTTGCTCAAAAGATACTAGATTCTAACAAGAGTGTTTTATATCCTTTTCATTATCCCTTCTCAACTTTTTATCCTACAAGACCATATCTTAACTTTAAACTTTTAATTACAAGTCATATTGACTTTTTACTTATTTTATAATGAGATAATTCTACAATTGTCCAACATACTCAAGTTAATTAATTTCAAGGCAAGATGTGATTGAAACTCTAAATATGCCACGCTCATTTGCATGAGTGTTACCCATAAATCTCCAAACAAGAGAATCATGGATGACACCATACTTTAATATTCATTGATAAACCATAAGATAGAGATACATGATAATGCTCCATGAGCTCACACACGCCTAAGAGATATTGATAACTAAACGATAAAAGCAAAACACACCATGACTAGATAGATATGATAGATTAATAGAGATAAAGACTAGGGTGAACTCCCCCAAGCTTGACGTCTTGCTAGAACTCCCTCTCTTCTTCTTCTTGTCTATATAATAATTTTCTTCAAGACCTCCAATAATGCTCATCATAAGGTTGTAGGCCTTTTCAAACTTGCTTGCAGCTTCTCCCAGTTTTTGCATGAGATTCTTTTCCACCGTCTCCTTGCAAGGATTCCACTCCGGACTTGGCACCTTCTTGTTGGGGATCTTGCGATCCCATTCACCAGGATAATTCTCTTGGGTGGCACGCCGGAATTTCCTGTCAATAAGAGTAGAAACCACATTTTTGCTTGCAAGTGAGAGCCTTGGAACTTTCCCTCCGGTTTGTATGCGCGTCGTCTGCCTCTTGTTTCCAAGAGAGTGGTTCACCCTCACACCGGCAACAGAATGGGTGAAGGAGGTGCTGCCGCCAGAGGTGCGATGTCGACGGAGGGCTTGTACTCTCCTTCTTCAGCTTCTTCCTTCTCCATCTCCTCCTCGTCAAGCTTGTAGTCTTCATCATCGGAATAGTCCTTCCTCTTCCTCTTCCTCCTCCATATGGACGTGGGGCTGAGGCCCTCGAGTTCATCATCATTGTCGTCCATGGAGGAGCATTGGTAGGAGTCTCCCGAAGACATGGCTAGAAACCTTCTATTGATTTAGGGTTTCTGAAACTGCACGGTTTCTCTCAATTACGTCTTCCGGTGTTTGTAAATTCAACTCTTCCACCATTCCGGTGAAGCTCTTTCCTGCAATATAAGGTTTAAGGCGTTGTCCATTGACTACATGAGGTTTACCTTTCATGTCACCGTGAAGACGGATAGCTCCTGAACGGTACACCTCCTGTATCACTAATGGTCCCTGCCACTTTGAAGCAACTTTCCTGCAGAAAACTTAAAGCGAGAGTTTGATCACCTACTTTGAATTCCTTTTTCTTAATTTTCTTGTCATGCCAAATTTAACTTTTTCTTTAAACATTTTAGCATTTTCATAAGCTTCATTTCTCCATTCGTCTAGTAGGTTTAAATCAAGAATTCTCTTCTCTCCTGCAGTTTTAAAATCAAAGTTCAATTGTTTAATAGCCCATCTAGCTTATGTTCTAATTCAACAGGTAAATGACAAGCTTTTCCATAAACCATTTTAAGGAGACATTCCCATAGGATTTTTAAAAGCAGTTCTATAAACCCATAATGCATCATTAATTTAGTGGCCAATCAGACCTAGACTTATTCACTGTCTTTTCCAAAATGAGTTTAATTTCCCTATTACTTAATTCAACTTGTCCACTTTTTGAGGATGATAAGGAGATGCAATTCTATGGTTAACATCATATTTTGCCAAAGTTTTTCTAAGAACACCATGCAAGAAATGAGAACCACCATCAGTAATTAAAAACCTAGGAACACCAAACCTGGGGAAAATGATGTCCTTGAGCATCTTCATTGCTGTGGCATGATCTGCACTTTTGGTTGGAATTGCTTCCACCCACTTTGTAACATAATCAACTGCAACCAAAATGTGAGTATGCTTTGTCTTTGATTCTGGGAAAGGTCCCATAAAGTCAAAACCCCACACATCAAATGGCTCAAGTGGCAAAGAATAATTCATAGGCATTTCATTTCTCCTACCAATATTTCCTACTCTTTGACATTTATCACAAGATTTAACATATTCAGCACAATCCTTAAATAAAGTAGGCCAATAAAACCAGATTGTAATACCTTTGCTCCTGTGCGATCTCCTGCATGATGCCCTCCATAGGGACTGTCATGACAATCTCTTATAATAGCCTGTTGTTCATGCTCAGGTACACAACGTCTAATAATACCATCCACACTTTTCTTATAAAGGAAAGGATCATCCCAAAAAAATGTCTAAGATCATAAAAGAATTTCTTTCTTTGTTGAAAGTGAAGTGTGGAGGTAAACTTTACCAACAATAAAATTTGCATAGTTGGCAAACCATGGAGATGCAACTTTAGCACTAGAAACATTAATATTGCAAGTTGTTCATTAACAAAGCTATCATTAATAGGAATAGGATCATCAGGTATATTTCCATTCTAGAAGATGATCAGCTACTTGATTATCTTCCCCTTTCCTATCAACAATGTGTAAATCAAATTCTTGCAATAAAGTACCCATCTTATTAATCTAGGCTTAGCATCTTTCTTATGCATCAAGTATTTAATAGCAGAATGATCAGTATGCATTGTGACTTTTGAATCAGTAATATAAGGTCTAAACTTGTCACAAGCAAATAGTACTGCTAAAAATTCTTTTTCAGTTGTAGCATAATTCTTTGAGCAGCATCAAGTGTTCTACTAGCATAATAAATAACATTCAGTTTCTTATCAACACGTTGGCCCAAAACAGCCCCAACTGCATAATCACTAGCATCACACATAATTTCAAAAGGCAATTTCCAATCAGGAGGTTGAATAATAGGAGCACGTATTAAAGCATTCTTCAAAATATTAAAGGACTCAATGCAATCATCATTAAAAGAGAAAGGAACATCCTTTTGCAAAAGATTGGTTAGAGGTTTTGATATTTTGGAGAAATCTTTAATAAACCTACGGTAAAAACCTGCATGCCCAAGAAAACTTCTTATACCTTTGATGTCCCTTGGGTATGGTAGCTTTTCAATAGCTTCTATCTTTGCTGGATCAACTTCTATTCCTTTCCAGAAATCTTATGCCCAAGAACAATACCTTCAGTAACCATGAAGTGACACTTCTCCCAATTAAGAACCAAGTGTTGGTCTTCACAACGCTGCAAAACTTTGTTAAGGTTGAACAAGCAATTATCGAAGGAAGTACCATACACAGAAAAATCATCCATAAAAACTTTATCTTTTCAATATAATCAGCAAATATAGCATTCATGCATCTTTGAAAAGTAGCAGGAGCATTACACAAACCGAATGGCATTCTCCTATAAGCAAATGTACCATATGGGCAAGTAAAAGTGGTCTTTTCTTGATCATCCTTATGGACAGGAATTTGTGAGAAACCTGAATAACCATCTAGATAGCAAAAGTGAGAGTGTTTAGATAACCTTTCTAACATTTGATCAATAAATGGCAATGGATAATGATCTTTTCGAGTTGCTTTATTTAATTTTCTGAAATCAATACATCCTATAACCAACTACAGTACGTTGAGCCACAAGTTCATCCTCATCATTTGGAACAACAGTCATTCCACCCTTTTTAGGAACACAATGAACAGGACTAACCCACTTACTATCAGCTATAGGATAAATGATACCAGCTTCAATAAGTCTTATTACCTCTTTTCTTACCACTTCTTTCATTTTTGGATGGAGACGGCGTTGATAATCAACAACAGGTTTTGCATCTTCTTCCAAATTAATTTTATGCATACATAGAGCTGGGCTTATACCTTTAAGATCATCAAGAGAGTATCCAATGGCTGGTCGGTGAGCTTTTAGCACATCAAGTAATTTCTCTTCTTCTTCAGCTGAAAGGTTAGCACTAATAATGACAGGATATATGCTCTTCTCATCCAAATATGCATATTTCAGATTTGCAGGCAAAGGTTTTAATTCAAAACTAGGATCCCCTTTAGGTGGTGGTAGCACTCCTAAATTATCAGGTGGGATATGCAATTGTAATTGTGGTGGTTGTTGCCATAATATTTGTTCTAAAGCCTCTTTTTCTCATCATTAAATGGTTCATCTTGATTAAGCATATAACGTTCTACAACATCTGTTGAAGCTACAGCTATATGAGCAAGAGTTTCAATTAAATCTTCAGAGATTGGCTCTTTAACAACATGTTTATCAGCAAATTTGAAAAGTTGAATTCAAGTTTTCACCAGCACATTTAATAAACACTTTCTCTTTAGCAAATTAATTTCAGCACCAACAGTATGTAAGAAAGGTCTACCAAAAATGATAGGACAAAATGAATCTTGAGGACAACCAAGCACAATAAAATCAGCAGGATATTTTATTTTGCCAACCAATACTTCAACATCTCTAACAATTCCAAATGGACTAATATAATCTTTATTAGCAAGTTGAATTGTCATACCTGTCTCTTCCATAACAATAGGATCAATATCAGGCTTGATTTCAAGATAAAGAGAATATGGAATGACACTAATACTTGCTCCAATATCACATAGACCATGATAACTTGAAGTCCCAATAGAGCATGATATAACAGGTTTCCCTACCTTGGCTGAATTACCTTTGATGACTTTAGTAGCATCTTCACATAAATAAACATCAACAGGGTCTTCTTCATTAAGTTGCTTGATAACAGAAATTTGAGTGTTGACTTCCACCTGTTCATAAGGCTGAGAACATCTTCTATTACTTTTGTTAGTAACAGCAATAAGTAAGTTCTCCTTGATTTTGTTTGGATATGGAGGTGGTTCAACATACTCTTCAATGATCACCGATGACACTGGTTCAGCTTGTTTAATAACTTTAGGAACAACAATCGATTGTTTAACAGGTTCAACATAAACTTCAAAACCACTTTTAGGACCACACATATGATTAACAAAGCCTTTAGCTATCTCAATTATAACATACTAGTCGTCAACCCGTGCACATGCACGGGCTAGTACTTAAATCACATAAGTTAATAGTTTTTGTGTCATATTGGTGATATCTAAGATTTCATTACATGAATCATATTCTTCTCTTGAGAGAGAGAGATAATGGTTATTCGTCCAAATATTTACTTATTGGTTTGAGATCATCCTCCATTTTGCATACAAAACCGGGCGAGAGATAATCTTTGGATGAAAGAGCATGTATACAACTCATTAGGCAATGAAAGACTATTAAATATAACCTAGATGTCAGTGATTGTACTATATGTTAAGTGAGGAAATACCTTGTTCAACATTGAACAGACCCTAAGGATAACTTAGGATATAATTGCTCTCCGCATCCATCAACGAATAAAATCCTGCTCACAATAGTAAAATATTACTCCCTTCATCCCAAAACATAAGGTGTCCTTAAATTTCGTTGGTCAACGACATACAACTTTGATCATGATTTGTACATATAATTTGTCCATAAAATTAGTATAATAATATATGAGTGCAAAAAAAAATCAAGACGAATCCAACGGTGACAATTATATATCCTCAATCCATATAATTTATTATATATTAATAGTTAAAGTCGAGCAACAAAGACCAACACAAAAATAGCGCACCTTATAATTTGAGACGGAGGGAGTAACTTATTATTTCTTATCTCACAACTCTGTAAGCTTTATCAGTTAAAGAACATCGGTTCTTTTAACACTAAAATGACCTGGAACTGCTGATTATCATCCATATTTGGTGAAATAACTTTTGATGAAACCACTCACATCCTAGAGTAAATGTCAGCATAACATCTCATATGGATGTTGCTTATGTGTCGATCATGATTTTTTGATATTTACTCAGACTACATAGGAGGTAAATATTGAATTAAAACATACAAATGAATTTAGTATTTTATTTAAGGAAACCCATATATCCTAGAAAAATAAGTGATTACAGTGGTATCTTTAGGCATTTCCCCCTTTTTTCTCAAGTAGAGAAGACAACAGAAGGTTCATATGATAGATGTGGATATTGAATCAATCCAAAACATGTGGAAAATTAATTGTATTCATGGCATATTTTGTTGCTGAATGATTTGTTTAATGAATGTACGTTTCTTTTTTATTTGCAGCTAACAATAGACGATGGTTTAATAGGAGGTCAACTGACATTGATTACAAAAATATCACCAATTTTAAAATCATGGGATTTCTTATCTTAACAGGTAAACATAAATCACATGAAGAGAACTGGGCACTGCGCAGTCGTCTAAGGAGGCTTATATAATCAGTAAAACCATATTCAAATAAAAGTTAATGACATGAATATAGAACTCAACCGGGCGTGTGATTTATACCCCATGCTTTGAACGGTAGCAATACCTTACACACACATATTTGCATGCTTCAGTAATGGATAGACGTGCGATTGCAAACTAACTCCAGCAAGCATAAAAAGTCAGACTCAACTAAAAGAAATTCAGCTATTTGATAAGAGACAGAACAATCAGTTTTCGTCTGAAAGAAAAACCAATAAATTGGTGCACCTATTGAACAAACTCGCCCAGAAATCCAGAATATACCAATTTCAATTAAATTGCAGGAGGAAACAATAGCCACTTTACATTAAAAAAAGATAAACCTAAGCTGCATGCAATTTACAGAGCGTAACCAATCAACTTGCTCAAGCTGTAGCATTGCCACCCCTAAAATTCTAAATACCATGGATATTTCAACTCCAAGGTAATGAGATCGAGAACACACCTTCTAATGTACCTACGTTTAAAGCCAAGATCTTTCGTCTCTTTGTCCACCACTATTGTGCTCCTAAAAATATAAGTGATCTTATGTACTGTGACGCCCAAGAAAATTATGTTCTATATCTGAACAAAATGAGGCCACTGGTCCAAGATAAAACAAAGATTTTCTTTCTCTCAAAGAAATAATTTCTTTCCCACACACAGCCTAGCTACCTGCGTTGGTGGTTTGGCGACATGTAGGGCAGTGATGGAACGCCTGGCGATTGGCGGCAGACTAATACCGGATGACACTCAAGGAGTAATCGTGCTGCAAGGAAGCCACTCTGGCAGGATGCACCTGCGGAGAGGACAACGTGGACACACTGAAGGACAATCGTTACTTTAAAGCTGTAGTGATCAATTTGCGTTGGTGGTTTGGCGACATGTAGGGCAGTGATGGAACGCCTAGCGATTGGCGGCAGACTAATACCGGATGACACTCAAGGAGTAATCGTACTGCAAGGAAGCCACTCTGGCAGGATGCACCTGCGGAGAGGACAACGTGGACACACTGAAGGACAATCGTTACTTTAAAGCTGTAGTGATCAATTGGATCTAAAGTAGCAATACATTAGTAAAATAGGAGATCATATTTTGCAGATAGTAATACAATGGACTTACTTAAATCCCCCATGTTAGAATTTACAGAAACCATATGGCTCATCGAATTCAGTAGTAAAACTTAACTTCTAAACTTGTAATTGTCAATAAGAAAACCTCCCTGGAGATGACATCCCAAGTTTGAGATTGATTGCAAAAAATATCATTCAAATGATATAATAAATCTATGGAGAAACATATATAATATCTAAAGTTCTAAACCAACAAAGCGATGGGATCTGAAGAAGGATTGTCAATACATTGATCTAATCTAACATTGCACAACCTTATTCTCTGTCTTCGTTTCAAGGATTTCTCCCATTAAACAAAATAACTTCTGTATAACTATACTTTAGTAAAGCTATATGGAGTAGAAACTGTGCACCAACACAACATAGACTGGACAACTATACTTTTCCATCATCGAGAAGAAAATCAGAATTAAATGAGGTATCAACAGGACAAACATATTACTGCTACAATATTACTTGGAAGAATAAGTACAGGGCGTAGCTGTGTAGCCTATCTGGAAGGCCTATAACATTCGCTCCATTCATCTAGTTTATTTTGCTTACCAGAGCATTTCGCCAAGCACCTAACTCACTCTATAGCAACTCGTATGAGAGCACCAAGACAAAATTGAAAGCTGCAAGAAAGAAACTATTGATTAGCAATACAGCAGTAAGAATGGACATGACTCTGAGACCACCAATTAAGCATGATTAATTGTTTCAAACAGACAGGGGAAAACCTCAACAGAGCATGAACTTCCACATTAAACAGCCATATGGCAGTAGGAGCAAGAAGACACTGTTTTTAACCATGTAGAACCTATACTGATAGGATAGTCTAAGAAGGGGGGCGCAGATAAACCAATTTGATACAGTTAATAACAGATGAGTTGAGATTGCAAAAATAAGATGTCAGTTGCTCCAAGGATTTGACGGTTCAAACAATTGAGGTTATAAGTTAATGAATTGGGATTACTTGCCTCTTGAGTATGGGTATGAGTGAGGGCGGAGGAACTGAACCGTGTGAGCGAGGGTGCACTACTGCATCACCAGTCCACTGCAGTGCCTCCATTTGGCGAGCCTATCAAGGATGATGGCTGCTCCACCTGCTTAAATTTCTGTTAGTGCCTCTAGATCTGCTTCATGGACTACCATGGCCTTAAAAGAGATGGTGGAAGGCATCAAGCATGAGTCCTCTGCTTCACTAACTATTGCTCTGCAACCATGGACGTGGAACACCACCAGTACCATAGTCTAAAAGGAACATCCTTGCAATCCTCAAGCTCTTCAAACCTGAGTAGCAAAGTATCAGCAATAGAAAGAAATGCACAACCGAAAAACTGATGCTAGAATCACATGCTTCCACAACATGATTTTTTCGCTTGCCCGCAAATTTCCAATTTGGGGAAATCATGTCAGTAGATTTGTATAGTTGCTAGGCGAGTAGAAAATAAGAAAAACAAAGTTTGTATATGATACGGATGGGCAACAACAATCAAAATTATGATCTATAACTTTCGGCGTATAATCTCAGTACCTCACAGATACCTTGCAAAGGTGCAACCTAATTTGTCATGCTATTCAAATCCTGAGCAGCGACGTATTTGCAAAATAAAGGAAGGCACAGAAGATCAATGTTTCACTAATTATAAGCTTCCATCATCTGATTTTTCTTGGCTTTGAAGTTCTGATATGACGCTGGCATATAGTTTTGCAAATTTGTGATGCAAGCAACAGATAAGAAAATAATTTTAGTTATATTGAACATAAACCGATACCTACAGGACACCATAACACATAACAAAGATCGGTATTCAAAGTTTCTATTAGCTTGTCCCATGACCCATAGAGCAGCAGAATTCATTTTATAGAATTCCAAGTTTTAAAATATCTGAATCTAGCTATTATGTTATTAGCACCACATTCCATAACTGCACATAAAAGTTTAAGGAAACAACACACGTAAGTGCTATATATGTCCATATGTTTTATTTGGTAAAGCACAATAGAGCAAGTTCCAAAATCAAATCCTTCAGAACATAGAGCCTGAGTAATGAATCAAAGTCTCACATCTACGATGTCGCACAATTATCATCCAATGCATTGTTAACTGAAAACTATGTTTAATTTAGGGAAGAAAAAACCAATTCTGATTGAGATCACACACATCTAACCCAAATCATACCAGGCTTGTATCTGAAAGGAGAAAATCTTGTACGACGGGTTAGGAAGCTGCGGGTGCTTCCGGGAGAACAACTTGTCAGACTCGCGCATGCCTGATCGCGATTGGTCGACCGGCCGGCCGGGAGATCCAATCTCCATCACATAATTGATCGTACACTGCTGCTGTGCTGCATTATGCCGGTGGATTAAATCTCTACAGCTCCACGAAAAAAAGAGGGACTTGCAATGGATCTTTGCGCGCATGAGCTTTGCGTTTGAGACCAAGCAAGCTTGGCCGCTTGGGTGGCAGCCGCCTCCGCTTGGTCACGGAGATGAAGATATAGCTTCTCTTCCTACCATGGCTAACCACCAGCCGATTGAATTTCCTGGGCATGTCTCCGCTGGATCCAGAACAGAGGCGCAGACGCGCAGCTGCGCAGGAGAAACAGCGCTAGGTCTAGACGTGCTAGGGCAGGTTTTTGGATTATTTACATTTTACACGGTACAGGAGGCGTGCGTGATGTGGAACGTCCCTTTTAATCCTATGGCTATGGATAGCTAGCGACACCATCCGATGGCTGTAATTTCTTTTAACGTGAGGATTAATGTGGAGCTTTCTACGGTGCCTCCAATTAGTAAATATAAGAAGGTTCAAGACCAAAAGTATCACTCAGATTTTTAAACAAAATAGAAGTAGAGAAGTTCTCTACACATGAATATTCATAATCAAAATAGGGCTCATTACCTTTATCAAGATCCCAATGACTAGTATTTTCAGAAATAGTCTCCAATAGATTCCATGCTTCTTCTTCAGTATTATTAGTAAAACTTCCACCAGATAAATTATCCAGAATTTCCTTGTGCTTCATAGGTAGCCTCACATAAAAGTTTGTCAATATAAGTTTCCTTGTAAGATCATGACAAGGATTCTTGCGAAGGAGTTCCTTTAACCTCCCCAAGCTTGAGTAATACTCTCTCCCAGATGTGGCCAAAAGTTGAATATATAGCAGCGGTTATCATAAGCTTCATTAGGAGTAAAATATTTAAGAAAGAAAACCTTCCTCAAGATACTCCATTCAATCTTGACTTCTTCATCCAAAGACCTGTACCAATCACGAGCATTACCAGATAAAGACAAATATAATAACTTCCCTTTTACCTGATCTTCAGAAATACCAGGAAGTCTAAATAAGCCACATATGTATTCAATTCTCTCCACGTGTTCACGTGCAGACTTAGTTCCATCCCCTGCAAATGGATCTTTCATAACTCTTTTAACATGACCAATGGGAATTTTAAATCCCACTTTAGGTATCTCAGGCACAGTAATTTCAACCACTTTAGGAGTAGTAGCATAAGCACTTTCATATAGAGCAAGGTGCAGCAAAGAACGATTCATAAATGTCATAATATCAATGAGATAAAACAGCAAATAAAATTCAGCTTTCAAGTTTCATTACCAAACTTCTTACCAATAGCGCAACGCTCCCCGGCAACGGCGCTAGAAAAGTATCTTGATGACTCCCAAGTTCAGGAGATCAGTTGCAGTACCTTTCAATTAGAAAAGGTTGTCGAACCCACGAGGAGCTGAAGATATTGGTTAGCAAGATTGATAAATAAAACAATAAAAGATGCAAGTGTTTTTGTTATTTTTGGTTGTATAGTTGCAATTCAAAAAATAAATAGTAGCAAGTGAAAGCTCTCAATGAGAGAAAGCCCAATCCTCTTATGTAGCAAGAGGAAAAGCTCAAGTGATGTGTAACTTATATGTGGAAAACGTTCCCGAGGGCGGCATGGATATTGCTAGGCATAGAGATTTATTAAACAACACGTTGAATATCTTGTCAAGTTTTAATCTTCTTTGGACGGAGCCATAATTCGGTATAGCTAAATAAATAGACTACAGCCCCTTATGATGGATCATGTGGCCAAGTAAATGACTGCACAAGAATTATTAAGACATAATCTCCCACCATAGCATTACACTCTAAGGTCCCCGATACTAATACCCTCATAATATAACTTCATGACTCGGTCTCAGGTTTACTTGTCCTCTCAAGTCTTCCTCAATTTATTATACTACGGTGTTCTCCTATGAGCCCATAAAGGTGAAGTGTTGTGCAGTCGACGTTCGCACAACACCATCATAAAAACACATAAAAGATAAACTCTTGACAAAATACCAACACATGTTATATATAAATCATTGCCAATTCATCCTATGCCCTCAGGAACATACGGGAACTACTCACAACGTGCAAACATGATGATATTCAGTGGCATAAGTGGTACAACACAATCTAAAAATATAACTTCACCCACAAATAATGACAAGTACTCAATTACAAACATGAATAGTAGCGCAAGACAAGTATCTAGGGTATAGCAACTCTCAAACTACGAGGGGAACGGAGTGGATCACGGTGATGAGGATGGAGATGGTGCTGGTCTTGATGGGGGTGATGATGTAGAGTCCTCCTCCCACGACAAGGAGGAGAGGTGATGACGATGACCATGATTTCCCCCTTCTCCGGAGCTCCGAAGCAGTAGGATTTGATCCCCCTCGGAGGGAATCAGGAGTTTCGCCGCCGCCACGGCCTCGGATGGTTTCGTGAAAATTAGGGCGTAGCTTTTCGGGCGAGACGAAGGCGTCGCTAAAAAGCCCCAGGCGAGGAAGTGCTCGAGGCTCCACTTGATGGGTCCCACGCGGCCAGGTACATGGGCCGCATGGGCCCCCTTGTTTTGGGCCTCGTGGCTCTCCTCTCTTCGGTCTTCTTCCTACTGTCTTTCTCCCGATGAAAAACTGACGTGGTATTTTTCCTTTTACTATTTGGGTTCCTGTAGCTCCTGAAACAATAAAAACAAGAAAAGGGGGTTTTCTGCCTCCCAGAAATTAAATACCAAAAATAGGGACTTTGTATGAAAGTCCCCTAAATCATCTAAAACATGTAAAAACAATGATATAACAGTACAAATAACATTCTAATATGCTACTAAAAGGTTACATAAATGATGATATAAAATGCACGTATCAACGAGGAATGAGCGGAAAGTACCACACAACTTTGCGAGGGGCTTTCTTCCCGGTCTTGTATCGATCGGCATTGCACACTGGACATTTGGTCATTCCCTCGTCCTCTCGTGCGGTAAATCAAAGGGGCACACGACTTTCTTGGCTTCGTCACAACTTTTAGGACACGTGTTGCCCTTCGGAAGGATACCGTGCAAGTATTCCAGGTTAGCGTCGACGCTTATATCGCTCAATTTGTGTCTTGTCTTCATCAGCAAAAAATCAAGCGATGCTTTCAAGCAGGAATCTTCTGGGTCGCAGCCTGGATAAAACGGAGTATTTGAATCTTTCTCCAATTGCGCCAGCTTAGATTCCCTGTTAGCTGTCTTCTGAAGAAACAATTCTGTTAGATGAGGGTCCCGCACGACTAAAGTTAGCGGTGTCCGTGTGTCCTCCTATTCTGGTACCACATGGTCATCATCGTCTTCTCATCATGTTGCACGGGATCCGGATCAGGCTCTTCGTCTTCTTGCCCCTCGCCGTTATTGTCTTGCTGCCCTAGATCCTGATTATTTCCTTCCGGCGCACCATCATTTCCATCATGTTCATCATCTGTTAACCGGCGAATGTGGCCATCCATGAAACCACGGAAGAGCAGGTGTTCCAGCAAATCTCCAGTAAATGGATTGATGCTGACCTCGAGTTTGCATGCGCGACACGGACACTGTATATCTTTGTGTTTATTCTGCAGCATGTCTTTCATCGCGTGTCTCAAGTATGTATTCACGACACGTTCACTCATAATAACCATTATCACCTGCACGTTGTATAATCAAGACAATAATTAAGCACCATTTAATATTTTATCGGGTTTCACGAAAAAATTCACCATGACCTTCCTACAAATAGGACCCAAGGAGAGTGCCAAAAGTTGCCGAAACGGAAAATAAATCAACATTCCGGCATGGTATTGGCACCCTCATTAAATTTCACACATCACAATAAAAATTTATTCATGACAACTCAATTTCACACATTCCCAGCCATTTTTCATCCAGCATTTCGCATGGTTAAAAGATAAAAGATCACCTTAATAAGTTAAAACACACGTCAAAATAACCGCGGAAGTCGACCGAAGATGAAATCTAGATCTTGAGATATGAGTGACTTGAGTGGATTTCTTTTGGTCAAAGTAGGATGTGGGAGAGAGATCTAGTGGGATCTATCAACTAAATCACTTTTTGTTGGCTAAAAGTGGTTAATTTCATGGGGGAAAGGAGCCACAAATGGGGGAAACTCGAGCTAAGAGAGAGAAGAGTGAAGTGCAATAAGTGACCAAGGTGGTAGGTGTGGCCGTACTAATGTCACTTTCCTAGGTTACCGCTGGCGGACGCTTCAGTGTGCCCGCCAGCGGTACTGAACTTACCGCTGGCGGACGGTGCAGTCCGCCCGCTAGCGGTACTGCCACCTTTTTTCCAGCTGAGCTCAGCCGACGCAACTACCGCTGGCGGGCCCTATTTATCGTTCGCCAGTGGTATATTTAGTACCTCTGACGGGCACGTATGCTGCCCGCCAGCGGTAGTTTGCCCCGCCTCCTCCCTAATTTATGCGCCTACCGCTGGCGGGCATAGATTGCGTCCGCCAGCGGTACGTCCAGAACCAGTGGCGGACTCGAAAAACCGCCCGCCAGCGGTCGAAGCGCTGGCGGGCGGACACGTCCGCTAGCGGTATGCTGGTGGCTATAAGCCTTTTCCTACTAGTGCCATGGATAGCTGGATATCCAGCCAGTGTGGATACAGACACATATTATACCCATGGATATTAGAGGGAGACCAACAGGTGAGCATGCACATTTCCATCTTTAGTTCTTTATTATAGAAAAATCGCAGCACATTAATGATATGTAATAGCCCAAAGCTGAGAACCTAAAAACCTGTGTAATTTTTCCACTTTTGAGTTAATTGCATTATGGCATCCATGCATAAACATGTCTCTTTTGAGTTAACACAACAGTGGTATCGAAATGATGTTGAGTTGCTAAAACAAAATGCTAAATTGCTCTAACAAACTTCAACACAATGAAGGCACTCAAAGTTGCAAAACAAAATTTCTTGACATCTTATATTTTTCAAGGAAGTTCCAAGAGCTCAAAACAATATTTTGCAATTGCCCTAAAATATTAAAGGAGCAACATTTTGAAATTTAGCAAAATGCCATAAACTAACCCAATGAACAAATGTTGTCCAAACTATTTTATTTTGCAACGCCAAATTTTGTGGTGCCTTTACATGCTGTTGGGAGGCTACCCAAATTTTCTCAGATTTTTATAAAATATTTAAATGCCTCAATTAAATCAGAGAAGTACTACTGGTTTTAATAAGAACAGACAAGGGCCTCTTTGTAATTAGAGAAGGACTAGTCCGTGATGGAAATATTTGTGCAGGGGGTTTTCTGGAAGATGGTCATCTTCCTCCCCTGTAGCGACCGAGCTGGGCGGCCGAGCCGCACCAGCTCGAGCTCGCCATGGCCGGGCCCCCCTCTCTGCCCTCTCCCTGCAAGGAGAGCACGCCGCACACGAGGCCCACCTGCTCCCTCCCTCGGTTCTCCTCCCCGTTTCCCCATCCTCTCTCTCCCCGAGCTCCCGAAGCCGCCATGGCCATCGTCGTCGCCGCCGCGGATTGAGGAGCCTCCGAGTAAATCGTAGGTAGCAGGAAGCTCCGCCGCCACTTCCTCTACTCTCTGGCCAAAGGAATCGAGCCCGGAGGCCGTGAATCGCCGCCGCCGTCCACCTTTTCGCCGCTACAGTCCGGAGCCCCTCCGCCCGATTCTGTCGCCGCCGTTGCACCTCCGCCGTCCCCGACCTCACCAACTTGCTCGTGGTGAGCTTCCCGAGCCCTGGCACCCCTCCCCTCTCCTCCTAGCCCTCTGGGTTGCCGTCGCACCGCACGCGGTCGCCGTCGCAGTAGCCCTCGCCGTCGTGTCGTTGTTTCCGGTGAAAAACCCGGATTTTTCCGGTTTCTTTTCCGGAATAAGAAAAGCGGTACTGGACACCGACGTTCTAACCCGGTCTTCATCCGGAAATGAACCGGAAACAATTCCGGGAATTATTTTCTCCCGGTGAAAATATGGGGTGTTTTCCTCTCTGGTTGAAGTATTTATTTCTAGCAGCCCATTTAAATTGCTAGATAGCTCAAATAAATTCGGTACCTTAAAAAGTCATGTCATCATGTGTTTGCGCATTGCACCGGTGTTATCTGTGGTTTTGATTGTTCCTCTCCGGTATTGTTTGTGCATCGGTAGATCAAGGAGTGGAATTGACACCGCAGTCTCGTGACGATCCCTATTACCAGCCGTATCAACAAGGCAAGCGTAATCCCCCCTCTGAGCATATCTTATCCTATGTTTCCGCAAATATTTTCTCCACTATAATATTGCATGCGGTTCTAAATGTCAATTTTATTGGATTAGAGTATCCTATAGTTGCATTAAGTTTCCGATGCCATTACCTGTTTCCCCTCCTATTATCCATAGGTTTGAATTGTTGGCCTGAGATACTTAACTATGCAATGTTGATGCTTAGCCATGCTTAGTTAAATGTTCCGCCGTTCGATGGATATTGCATGTTGGAAGCAGGTGTTGAATTGTGCTGATGATGGTGGAGAATTGTGGTGACAGGTAATAAGATGCTGAAGGTGGGGATGAGAGGCCACTGTGGTTGTGGTGCTTTGTCTCGTTCTCGCCGCCTAGGTGCGAGTTCTTTACCTCCCGAACCAAGACTGAGCGTGCAACCATGCGTGAGGCCTATGCATTCGCAGTGCAGGAACCCTCATAGACTAAATAACTCGGGCGGGGCTAGCCAGGGTCCTCTAGTTCGGGCTTCCATTTGCGCGTGCGTGTTGATGGTGGTATGAACTGGGATGAGGATGGTGGTGTTAGGAAAATGAGTGGCCGTGGGGCAGGGTGTTGGATCTCGTGTCCTGCCGCCACTGATGATCCTGGAAAGTCCTTAACGAGGGAGAAGTCGACACCGCTCCCACCCAGCCGGCTTTCCAAGGAAGAGAGCTAATGCGCAGGTAATGGGCCGACGGTACGCGTGGCAAACATTGTACACCCCTGCAGGGTAAATCTTTTCGAAAAGCCGTGTCCACGGTTACGGACGACTTGGGAAAGGACGATAAGATCATAGAATAACTTGAACGGAATGATTAAAAACTGGGTACTAAAGGTACTACTCAAGATTGCAAGGTGAGCTTCCTCGAGGGTGATTCGGGGAGGTGCCTTTATCACAGGTACAGTGGTTGATGATGATGGTGATGTTGAGAAAGATGATCGAAGAAAAGAGTTACTTCTTACCTCTTTTGAAAATACTCTGATTAGTCGATGCCTTTGAGTTATGTTTTCATAAATAAAATCAGCTTTATGCAAAACAGCCATAAAACCTTGAAAGCCTCATCGAGCTAAAGCTCTATATATAATCTTGCGAGTTCGTCGAACTCAACGTCGTTTGTTTTGTTTCAGAGGAGGACTTCACCGACCTCGAAGGTGGGTTCTTTGTGGACGTCGACGAGTAGTCTGGGGTTCCCAGGTGGCAGCTTGGGACATCCCGGAACAGCTGGCGTTGGATGTTTATCTGTAGGCCTCTTAGGCCATATTTTGGATCTTGTTGTTTAGAACAACCTAATTCGCTTCCGCTTGTTGTAATGTTGGGTCTGTGACCTCTGGTTGTCATTTGCTATCTTTCTCTATTATAAGAGTTGAACTATAATGATTTGTGTCGTAGAGTCTGTGATGTGCCAGTTGTTCCACAAGTCTTGATCTCTCTATTATACATTGAGGGTTGTGCCTGTGTTAAGGCATCAATCGGGGTGTTGCGTTGCCGATGATCCATTCCGAGCAACGCCTGCCAAAGGTTTTGGCCGGGGATTGGTAAACCCGTAACCTCCGGTTGTATCGCTTAACCGGTGACACACAGCATCACTGTATAACAGTCGGGTCGGGGCGCCACAAGTTGGTATCAGAGCAGTACTGCCTGTAGGAAACCCTTCTACTGGTCGACGTTGAGTCTAGTGTTTGTGAAAATATTTTTAACCTAAAAATGAGTTGTGAAAACCATCTTAGGATTCTTTTTACTCCTTATCTGGTTACCCTCTAATCTCGGAGCAATCTTACCTCGATTTGAGTTAAAGGTTTTACTTCTCATCTGTTACTTCAAAATGATTAGAACGGGGTGGGTTCGACCTTTAGTGTTATGTGTCCGTTGCTCCCGCTGCGTTGCAAACTAAAATCTGTTACCAATGATAATTTTCCTCTTTTGTGGGTTTTAACCCAAGGACTTGAACATAAGGTCCCGGATTGTGCCAACTAGAGTGTGTTGAATCATATGGTTCTTAACCATTGCATCTCTCGCTAGTAGCACATGATGCTGATCTTTGACCCAAGTTCTATCTTGTTGATTCCTTGTTTTGTTACACAATGTATTATCGTCCCTAGTCTGTGTACTTGAGTAGACGCTAATGCTATTGTTCGACCATTCGGAGAAAGATACTAACTGTGTCATTGTCAAATCTCCAGAATGGCTCGAGGAGGCCGCGGTGGTCGCGGTAACCACAACAATGATGAGGATGATCTGCCGCCACCACCCTCGATGGCTCAGGTCTTGATGGCCATTGAGGAGAACCGTGGGCGCAATGAGCGCTGCTTGAGCAGTTGGTGCAGCAGAATGCACAGAGGAATGGTGCAACACTCTCACTGAGTTCCTGCGCTCGCAGCCACCCACCTTTGCTGATGCTAAGGAGCCACTGGAAGCTGATGATTGGCTTCGTGCTTGGAGCGCAAGTTCTCCGCGCTGCATGTCCCAGTGGCTGAGCAAGTCAACTTTGCCACCTACCTCTTGGTTGGTGCTGCTGGCTGTTGGTGGGAAAGCCATGTGGCTTTGTTTCCAGCCAACCATGTCTTCACTTGGGCTGATTTCCGCACTGCCTTCCGTGCGGAGTACATTCCCCAGCCGATCATGGATTTGAAGAGGAGGGAGTTCCTGGATTTGCAACAGGGACGGATGGACCTCCGCACTTATGGTCGTGAGTTCAACCATCTCTCTCGTTACGCCCCAAGGGACGTGACCAATGATGCTGACAAGCAAGAGCTGTTCCGCAAGGGTCTTACGCCGCAGCTCCGCTATGAGTTGCCCTTCAGGTTCCAGACCTACCAGGAGCTGTTCAACCAGGCTTTACTCTTGAGCAAGGAAGAAAGGAACTTGAGCTTCCAAGAGGCCCGCACACGGGGACCACCAGAGTTCCTCGGGTTCTGAGAGCAAGAAGCGCAGGGTGTTTGTTCCCTACAGCGCTGTGCCGCGTGCTCCATTCATGCCGAGGCCGCGGGATACAGGCCACCCCTCCGCGCCCCACTACTTCGACACTTGGGGTAGGCGGGAGTGGGTACCGTCCTATGCTACCTGCTCCACCTGGACTCACTTGCTACACCTGTGGCCAGGCTGGCCACTACTCCAGGGAGTGCCCCCAGAAGGCACCTCTCGCGTAACTCCTGCACGAGCCCCTGCCACTCCAGCTGGCAAGGCTGGACCTATTGTGCGTGGTCGCCTGAACCACATCTCTGCTGAAGAAGCTGAAGAGGACCCCGGCGTTCTCATGGGTGAGTTACGAATCAACAACAATCGTGCTACAGTTTTGTTTGATTCTGGAGCATCGCATTCATTCATATCCATAGCTTTTGCAAAAGACCACAAAATACCGTTTGAGAAAATGAGCGTCCCTTGGTGATCGCCACTCCTGGCTCCAAATGGCAAACCGATGGGTTACTCCTGAGTCCAGATTACTATCGGTTACTACTCTTTTCCTTTCGCTTTGGTAGCTCTGAGGTCAAGTGGCATTGATGTCATACTGGGCATGAACTGGCTAGCCAAATACCGGCTAATCTCGACTGTGCTGCCAAGACCGTCACCGTGACCAATTCTTCCGGACAGTGTTAAGTATTGGTCTGCACTGTCAAGACCTCCATCCTCCATCATACCCAACTCACCTGAGATCTCCTTTGCTTTATGGAAGGCGAATCCCTCCTGAAATCCAGGACATACACGTGGTGTGTGACTTCCCGGATGTGTTCCCGGAAGAATTGCCTGGCATGCCTCCTGACCGAAGTGTGGAGTTTGTCATAGATCTACTTCCCGGTACCGCTCCAATTTCCAAGAAGCCCTACCGTATGCCGGTGGAAGAGTTGGCTCTGTTGAAAGAGCAAATTGATCAGCTGTTAGCGAAGGATTTCATCCAGCCTAGCAGTTCACCTTGGGGTTGTCCGGTACTCTTTGTCAAGAAGAGGGATTCTACCGTGCCTCGTCTAGTCTCTGACTATCGACCGTTGAATGCGGTGACAATCAAGAACAAGTATCCTATTCCTCGCATCAATGATCTGTTGGATCAGTTAGCTGGTGCAACGGTATTCTCCAAGATGGATCTGAGGTCAGGATACCATCAGATCAAGATCAGAAAGGAGGATATTCCAAAGACGGCATTTGTTACTCGCTATGGCTCATATGAGTATACCGTCATGTCCTTTGGTCTCACAATGCTCCAGCTACTTTCATGAGGCTCATGAACTCCATCTTCATGGATTATCTTGACAAGTTTGTCGTCATTTACATTGATGACATCCTCGTTATTCCAAAACCGATGAAGAGCATGCCGAACATCTTCGTTTGGTTCTGACACGACTTCGAGAACACCGCCTCTATGCCAAGTTCTCCAAGTGTGAGTTTTGGTTGGATAATCTTGTCTTCCTTGGTCATGTGATATCCGCTAATGGTGTGGCTGTCATTCCCGACAAGATTCAGTCCATTTGGATTGGAAAACTCCAATGTCAGTCAAGGACATCCGTAGCTTTCTCGGATTGGCGGGTTACTACCGCCGATTCATCGAAGGTTTCTCCAAGATAGCCAAGGCCCTGACTGACCTTCTCAAGAAGGATAAAAGTTCGTATGGACGGCCGAAGCTGAAGAGAGCTTCAAAACACTGAAAGCCAAACTCACGTCCGCTCCTGTGCTTGTCCTGCCGGACACAAGCAAGGATTTCGTCGTCTTCTGTGACGCCTCTCTACAAGGCTTGGGCTGTGTGCTAATGCAAGATGGCCATGTGGTGGCATATGCTTCTCGCCAACTTAAGCCGCATGAGCTCAACTACCCAACTCATGATCTAGAACTTGCCGCGGTGGTCTATGCTTTGAAGCAATGGAGACCATACCTGTTTGGTAACCGTTGCGAGATCTTCTCGGATCACAAGAGTCTGAAGTACCTCTTCACCCAGCCGGATTTAAATCTCAGGCAAAGGCGTTGGTTGGAGTTAATCAAGGACTATGATGTGAGTCTGAACTATCAACCCGGCAAAGCAAACGTCGTGGCTGACGCGCTAAGTCGGAAGTCCTATTGCAACAATCTGATGATTGAAAAGGCCCAACCTGCCCTTCATGAAGAGTTCTCTCGTTTGAACTTAGAAATGGTTCCCTCCGGCTACCTTGCAAATCTGGAGATCAAATCTACTCTTGTAGACCAGATTAAGGAAGCTCAAACCGTGACAAGGGTATTCGAAAATCAAGAGAACATTGCTAGCGGGAAGGCCAAATGTTTTTCTCTCAATGAATCCGGAGTTGTTTATTTTGGTGACCGCTTGGTAGTGCCAAAGAAACAAAATTGAGAGCTGATCCTCCAAGAAGCTCATGAATCTCCTCTCTCTATTCATCCCGGTAGTACCAAATGTACCAAGACCTTCGACCACAATTCTGGTGGACTCGGATGAAACGAGAAATTGCCAAGTATGTTGCTGAATGCGACACCTGTCGACGGGTAAAGGCTGAACATCAAAGGCCTGCCGGCACTCTTCGCCCTATTGCAGTCCCGAGTGGAAATGGGATGAAATTGGTATGGACTTCATCACCGGGTTTCCCCGATCTCAAAAGGGCAACAATGCAATCTGGGTAATCATTGATCGTCTTCCAAGGTTGCTCACTTCCTACCAGTCCGTGATGATATACGGGCAAGTCAACTTGCTGACTTATATTTGGCTCGTATTGTTCCATTGCATGGGGTCCCTCTGAGGATCATATCGGACCGTGGAAGTATCTTTGTATCCAATTTGGCAGAGTTTCCAAACTGCTATGGGGTCCCGTCTCAACTTCAGTACCGCCTACCATCCTCAAACTGATGGTCAGACCGAAAGAGTGAACCAAGTGTTGGAAGACATGCTTCGGGCATGTGTAATCTCTTTTGGCAAGGGTTGGGAAAAGTATCTCCCTTTCACACAAAGAAAATGGCTCCATTGAGGTTCTCTATGGAAGAAAATGCCGCACTCCTCTAAATTGGTCCGAGACCGGAGAGAGAGCACTCTTTGGTCCGGATGTGATCAATGAAGCTGAGGAGAAGGTTCGAATCATAAGAGAGAATCTGAAGATTGCTCAGTCTAGGCAGAAGAGCTACTATGATAAGCACCATCAGGAAATTCACTATGAAATTGGTGATAAAGCTTATCTCCGCGTCTCTCCCCTTCGTGGCGTTCGCCGCTTCGGAATCAAAGGGAAATTGGCACCTCGCTATGTTGGCCCTTTACCATTCTGGCCAAGCGAGGAGATCTTTCTATCAATTGGAGTTACCGGTCAAATTCCCAAATGTACATGATGTGTTTCATGTCTCCCAACTTCGCCGGTGTTTTAAAGATCCTATCCATGGAGTCAATCATGAAAGCTAGACCTCCAGGAAGATCTCACTTATCGCGAGCATCCTATCCGTATCCTGGATGAAGCCGAAAGGAAGACCCGTAACAAGACTACCAAGTTCCTCAAAGTTCAATGGTCTCACCATTCCGAGGAAGAAGCTACTTGGAAAGAGAGTCTAGTCTTCGAGAGGAATATCCCGACTTCTTTCCGCAACCTTAGAATCTCGGGACGAGATTCCTGTAAGGGGGGTAGAGTTGTAACAGCCCAAAGCTGAGAACCTAAAAACCTGTGTAATTTTTCCACTTTTGAGTTAATTGCATTATGGCATCCATGCATAAACATGTCTCTTTTGAGTTAACACAACAGTGGTGTCGAAATGATGTTGAGTTGCTAAAACAAAATGCCAAATTGCTCTAACAAACTTCAACACAATGAAGGCACTCAAAGTTGCAAAACAAAATTTCTTGACATCTTATATTTGTCAAGGAAGTTCCAAGAGCTCAAAACAATATTTTGCAATTGCCCTAAAATATTAAAGGAGCAACATTTTGAAATTTAGCAAAATGTCATAAACTAACCCAATGAACAAATGTTGTCCAAACTATTTTATTTTGCAACGCCAAATTTTGTGGTGCCTTTACATGCTGTTGGGAGGCTACCCAAATTTTGTGGTGCCTTTACATGCTGTTGGGAGGCTACCCAAATTTTGTGGTGCCAAATTTTGTGGTCCCTTTACAATCTTCCTCCCCTGTAGCGACCGAGCTGGGCGGCCGAGCCGCACCAGCTCGAGCTCGCCATGGCCGGGCCCCCCTCTCTGCCCTCTCCCTGCAAGGAGAGCACGCCGCACACGAGGCCCACCTGCTCCCTACCTCGGTTCTCCTCCCCGTTTCCCCATCCTCTCTCTCCCCGAGCTCTCGAAGCCGCCATGGCTGTCGTCGTCGCCGCCGCGGATTGAGGAGCCTCCGAGTAAATCGAAGGTAGCAGGGAGCTCCGCCGCCACTTCCTCTACTCTCTGGCCAAAGGAATCGAGCCCGGAGGCCGTGAATCGCCGCCGCCGTCCACCTTTTCGCCGCTACAGTGCGGAGCCCCGCCGCCCGATTCCGTCGCCGCCGTTGCACCTCCGCCGTCCCTGACCTCACCAACTTGCTCGTGGTGAGCTTCCCGAGCCCTGGCACCCCTCCCCTCTCCTCCTAGCCCTCTGGGTTGCCGTCGCACCGCACACGGTCGCCGTCGCAGTAGCCCTCGCCGTCGTGTCGTTGTATCCGGTGAAAAACCCGGATTTTTCTGGTTTCTTTTCCGGAATAAGAAAAGCGGTACTGGACACCGACGTTCTAACCCGGTCTTCATCCGGAAATGAACCGGAAACAATTCCGGGAATTATTTTCTCCCGGTGAAAAATCCGGAAAATTCCGGACTGACAACCGGATTTCTGTACTGATTGTGAAATTTCTATTCTCCTTTCAACCCTCTATCTCTAAATGATACAAATATAAAATGGTTGTTAAATAAATCCTCAAAAGGTCATATCAAAAAGGAAATTTATAAAAATAATAACTTTTTATCGGTGTATCAGAAAAATGCGTGTAATATACCAAAGTGTCCAGAAAATTGTGAATAAACCTTTAAAGCAATTATCATGCATATTTGATCACAATTGAATTACGGTACTTCTAGTAGTATTAAAATCATTAAGTTAAATATGGGGTGTTTTCCTCTCCGTTTGAAGTATTTATTTCTAGCACCCCATTTAAATTGCTAGATAGCTCAAATAAATTCGGTACCTTAAAAAGTCAAGTCATCATGTGTTTGCGCATTGCACCGGTGTTATCTGTGGTTTTGATTGTTCCTCTCCGGTATTGTTTGTGCATCGGTAGATCAAGGAGTGGAATTGACACCGCAGTCTCGTGACGATCCCTATTACCAGCCGTATCAACAAGGCAAGCGTAATCCCCCCTGAGCATACTTATCCTATGTTTCCGCGAATATTTTCTCCACTATAATATTGCATGCGGTTCTAAATGTCAATTTTATTGGATTAGAGTATCCTATAGTTGCATTAAGTTTCCGATGCCATTACCTGTTTCCCCTCCTATTATCCATAGGTTTGAATTGTTGGCCTGAGATACTTAACTATGCAATGTTGATGCTTAGCCATGCTTAGTTAAATGTTCCGCCGTTCGATGGATATTACATGTTGGAAGCAGGTGTTGAATTGTGCAGATGATGGTGGATAATTGTGGTGACAGGTAATAAGATGCTGAAGGTGGGGATGAGAGGCCACTGTGGTTGTGGTGCTTTGTCTCGTTCTCGCCGCCTAGGTGCGATTTCTTTACCTCCCGAACCAAGACTGAGCGTGCAACCATGCGTGAGGCCTATGCATTCGCAGTGCAGGAACCCTCATAGAGTAAATAACTCGGGCGGGGCTAGCCAGGGTCCTCTAGTTCGGGCTTCCATTTGCGTGTGTGTGTTGATGGTGGTATGAACTGGGATGAGGATGGTGGTGTTAGGAAAATGAGTGGCCGTGGGGCAGGGTGTTGGATCTCGTGTCCTGCCGCCACTGATGATCCTGGAAAGTCCTTAACGAGGGAGAAGTCGACACCGCTTCCACCCAGCCGGCTTTCCAAGGAAGAGAGCTAATACGCAGGTAATGGGCCGGACGGTACGCGTGGCAAACATTGTACACCCCTGCAGGGTAAATCTTTTCGAAAAGCCGTGTCCACGGTTACGGACGACTTGGGAAAGGACGATAAGATCATAGAATAACTTGAACAGAATGATTAAAAACTGAGTACTAAAGGTACTACTCAAGATTGTAAGGTGAGCTTCCTCGAGGGTGATTCGGGGAGGTGCCTTGTATCACAGGTACAGTGGTTGATGATGATGGGTGATGTTGAGAAAGGTGATCGAAGAAAAGAGTTACTTCTTACCTCTTTTGAAAATACTCTGATTAGTCGATGCCTTTGAGTTATGTTTTCATAAATAAAATCAGCTTTATGCAAAACAGACATAAAACCTTGAAAGCCTCATCGAGCTAAAGCTCTATATATAATCTTGCGAGTTCGTCGAACTCAACGTCGTTTGTTTTGTTTCAGAGGAGGACTTCACCGACCTCGAAGGTGGGTTCTTTGTGGACGTCGACGAGTAGTCTGGGGTTCCCAGGTGGCAGCTTGGGACATCCCGGAACAGCTGGCGTTGGATGTTTATCTGTAGGCCTCTTAGGCCATATTTTGGATCTTGTTGTTTAGAACAACCTAATTCGCTTCCGCTTGTTGTAATGTTGGGTCTGTGACCTCTGGTTGTCATTTGCTATCTTTCTCTATTATAAAAGTTGAACTATAATGATTTGTGTCGTAGAGTCTGTGATGTGCCAGTTGTTCCACAAGTCTTGATCTCTCTATTATACATTGAGGGTTGTGCCTGTGTTAAGGCATCAATCGGGGTGTTGCGTTGCCGATGATCCATACCGAGCAACGCCTGCCAAAGGTTTTGACCGGGGATTGGTAAATCCGTAACCTCCGGTTGTATCGCTTAACCGGTGACACACAGCATCACTGTATAACAGTCGGGTCGGGGCGCCACATGATACTAGAAGAAGTTGGTGCGCTTTGCTGCGCGTTCGAGGGATTAGTGTTTGTTATCATTATATGACATGCTAATCTGACTAAAGATTAGTGTCTCATACATGATCATGAAATGAATTCATACCCTTTTCCGGAAAATATTGAACGTGGTTGTCTAGCACCTGCAATATATATTGTATAGTACAAAAGTAACAACTTTCAATTTGTTAATCTCTTAACGAGACGAGCCCAAAAAAACATGTGCGAGGCGGGCTAGTCGAGTTGCAGATGAAGGTAGAGCTGCGTGTGTCGCTCATGCCCATGCTTTCATGGAAGGAGGAGGCACGGTGAGGAAGGGGAAGGGAGAAAGGCCGCTCAGTTGACTCGTCAGCCGGAGCTACAAACGGGAGTCATTTGGTATCCGTACATGGGAGGAGAGCGACGACAAAGTCAAGGCGTAATTAATCCATGATGCCTTTGAGAAGTGGACGTTGATTCGCGGCCAGATTTGAGGCCGAATCGATGAAAAATAGGTGGCAGTTGGTCACTGGAGGAGAGGCCGGAGGGCGTCATAAAACTTTCGATTGGCAGTTAGCATGCGCGTGTTGACCTTTCTGTAGCAGTATCCCAAGTGTTTTATATTTGCAACACTTGTTTTTTTACATACTTTTTGGTTTGCAAAATTTACATCAAGGGAATCTGTTGGAGCAAGATTTTTGGCCCAAATGAGCTAAAAAAAAAGCTATCCCTAAAATCTGGCACCGTAAATTCATAAGATAAAAAAGTAAGTTTTGTATTCAGCTGAACGAACAGATAATATTGTTTCTAGCTTGATCTGATATAACAATTGAAAGTTATCACTGCACCTGGAGCAACCTGAGAGCTCAATTTTTAGGGAGTTTAGATATTCAAAGGATCTTAATTTTGTCGAAAGCGTTCCCATTGGCCAAGTTTAGATATCACTGCACCTCGATGTAAACAGTCTACTGGATGGTTCCCATTGGCCAAGTTTTGGGTTGTTTTATGTATTGGACCGGTGCAAACCAGCCCATTTATAAGGCAACCAAACATCTCAGATTTGGCCCCCCAAAATCTGTATGGTTCTTCACGGGCAACCAAATACACCCATAGAAACGCAACTGCTCCCAAGTCTTTCCGTTTGTTTCTGCAAAATAGTTACTTCTCCAAGAGAAAAATAGAGTCCTTCTGTAATCAGACTGAACAAGAACTCAAGAAAAATAGGTAAATGAAATGCTCTAATGGGCATCAAAAACTAATGGTCTCTTTGATCAACAGATTATTCATCTGAAAACACGGCATGCTCTTTTCTCGTTGACTGGGAAGAAATATAGTGTATTTTCTCAACCGAGTCATGCTATTCTACCAATGACAATTTGTTAATTTAGCAATGTGGGGAATATCCAAAAGACAGACACCGATTGGGTGTTTGCGGAAAGTGACATTTTCACGACTGGAAGACGTTGCAAGCAGATACGGTTTATAGAAAGGCATCATGGTGGATAGGTTTTATGAGTACGGAGGTGTTTTCAGTTGAAGAAGCGAATACTTTCAGCAAGACGAGAAAACGGAATCATGACAAGTCTCAGACAGAGAGCACTGCGCGGCAGGCTCGGAGTCGGAGGGAGATATCGTTTTTGCTGCGGCTGATGCTATCCCGTATGCCTGCGCAACGTTGCAGGCTGAAGCAGAAGCTTTTTTTCATACGATTTCGGAAGAAGCCGGGTTCCACCATCAAAGGGTAATAGAACATATGTCTTATCCAAACTATAAGAAACGAAAAACGAAATCAAACTAAAACTGCAAGCCCAAATGATCTACCTCAGCAGGAGGAAGATATAGAGAGCTACTCCTCCGATCCATATAAAGTGTCGGAAGGAATCAATGTACCATGCACAAGCACAATGTCATTCCTATATTAGCGACATTTTTTATGAATCAGAGGGAGTATTAAAGTTCAGACCAAACCTACAAGACCCATGAGGGGAATAACAGACACCCCGAAAGGATTAAACGACCCCCATGCAAATATATACAAGTTTTGAAGCACAGGCTTTGGGTGACCCCATTGAAGGTATCAGAATTGCTGAGAAAATGGGCATGGGGAGAGTAAGGTTTTGCTACTGATTGCCTAGTCCTTTAACGTGCGTTTACTTGTGCAGTCTATGGTTCACAAGCTAACTCATGTTATGTGTCTGGACATCTACTCCGATGATGTTGTCCTCCGCCTTACAAATTAATGGGTTGAGTGCCACCATTCCCATCAAAAAGCAGTGCGCCGCAGTTACAGACACATGTATTCAAATGTTACTCTTTAAGTTCATCTTTCAAGATACACATCAAGGCCCTTCACAAAACAACAAAGAAAAGAAAGAAAAATTGTGTTCCTGCGATGCTCAGTCCTCGTCCACGAAGATGGTCTCCTGCTTGAATAGTCCCCCGAACACGGGCCTCATCTCCTTGGGAGCCGGCTGCTTCGTTGCCTGCTTCACCTTCTGTACCACCGGCTTCACGACGGCCCTTTGTGGTGCCAGCTTCTTGGCCCTGGCCTGGCCTCTCACGGTGGCGATCTGGGCTTTCGGTTCCTCGTCGTCCGAGTTCCGTGTGGCAGCAGCGCCTGCCGCTGCTAGCTGCGTGCTGAACTTGTCCCAGGAGAAGTCCGTGCTGAGCTTGAGGCCTTTGGCTCTGCTCAGAAGGTTCTCCAGCGAGGCTTGCGCCTCGTTCACTGGACCTGCACCTGACTCTTCGGAGGTCCCTTCGGCTTTGAGCTTACTGGTGGGTTCTTCTGCATCGCCAGCTCGCTGTGAGGCCAGGGCTTCCTCTGCTGCCTCTGCTTTTGCAGCAGCTTCTTTGTACTCTTTTCTTCTAATGTCCTCAGGAATACCTCTGAAGAATAGGTTTTGAAGTATCAGTACAAAGAGTTGAATTCCATGCATTTGCTGAAGTCATACTTCTGTGAATGAGACTGCTCGTAATGAGCGAAAGGAGTGATCTCAAAAAAAAATGAAAGAAGTGATGATCTGTTTTCATTTTGGCCGATCAGACTTTCGATTTCAAAGGATACAAACACGCAAGCATCATCATTTATTTTAGACGGGAAAGGGGATGGTTGTACATTAAGCTGCTTTCCAACAGTAATGCAAAAAATGTTTTGCTCTGACTGATCGACTATGTCATTTTAATAAGGAAATGGCTCCTACAATACACATTGCAAAGATAGAGAGATTTTTGCTAACACAGGAACTAGTCAGGTGCTACTGGAGCAAACAGGGTTCCCGGAGTGGGTTTGCGAAGTGTTTCGTAGTGTTTTTTTTTTTTTGGGCGAAGTGTTTCGTAGTGCTATGAGAGCAATTTTTTGTCCACGGCAACACTTTCTACTCATTGTTGCAATTATAACAAGGTTGTCAAAGAGACACGTAAAAACAATCAATATCAAGGAGTCAAAATAATATCTGATGAAAAATAGGTTGCTTACTCACGTTAATGCCTCCACTGTTGGCTTGGATGTGCCCAGTGAGCTAGTTGAAACTTCCACAACCTGGAAATTGAGAATTTTCGACGAAGTCAAAATTGAGTAAATAAGCACCCATAAGATAAAACTAATTTGAATTATAGTGTCTCCTTTTGTCATCATAACCATTTTGTACGTAGCATTTAAAGGGTATACACAAACATCACAATATATCTTTTCGTGAGGGATGCACATTCGACACGAACAAGGCAAAGGTTGTAACTTGTCATACTAGTGAGCCTTACAGGAAAAAACTGAATAGTAAGTTCCGTATTGTCTGTTTATTCTAACATATATATTGTTCTGCTTCTCCGGCACCAACGAGGAACTACATAGTTCTGGAACTACCAGACGGTCCGAAGCAACTTAGGAATCTCTGCAATCCAGACTACTGTCTGAGTTGCTGTAAATGTAAATTATACATTTTTAACATAGCCCATGTCTTTACCAATAAAATCTTTCATGAATTCGGTAACAAAATATTCAAAAATCCAATTCTAACTAATCCTGGTGCTAGATAGATAGAGTTCCTCATGGACTGGGCAGAACCATGGATTGAATTGGCTATTAGAGTAATAACTAACAGAAGTAATGCATTTCTTGGGGAAACGAAATGAGGAGAAGCCTGGCCATCGATATGCAGATGTGTGTACAGTTTTAATACCTTGTTCTCTGCGATCTCCACGTTGGAGAAAACATCAGCCACAAGAGAAGCAATCTGCGACTTGGACACCTACCAAAACAAACAAATGTATGCATATAAGCAACGGCGCAAACCTTCATGTGGCCTGCATTGCATTATCACAGCTGTGAACTACCTTGCCAGTCTCTGTTGAGGAAGTCGTCGAGGAATCCTCTTTCGCCAGGACCAAGCCATATGAGCTCTCAGGGTTGTAGTCGTCAGTGAGTGACGCCTTGACTAATGTGTAGTTCACATCGGTCTCCACCACCTTGGCCAAGAAGTCGCTTACCGACAGATTCTGCACGCGGGAGAACAGATTCGAGAAAAAAGATGTGAACCCATTAAGCACACTGTTCGTGGAGGCACCATTCAAGCCACCGGCGCCCTCGTCGTAGACGACCACAACATGTGCCACGCCTGCGAGGTCCGCAGCCTGCACTACCCGGAGTGCATCGTCGGTAGTGACCAGTCCGCCCTCTGGTCCCTTCTCGGCCGGGCCAACCGTGATCACCACCTTGGCCGCTGGGCCGATGGACTTGGCGATCGCCTCAGTGTCATCGAAACCCGACTCCACTGCGTTGAGCCGGCGCGCCTCCACGGGGGAAATGAGCCCATATGCGGCGGCAAGCCGAGCCAACTCCTGTGCAGAGGCGAGGTCCGGAACACCGGCGCGCACGGCGAAACCTTGCCGCAGCAGCGTCTGTGCAATGCGGACACCCGTCTGCCCCGTGGCGCCCGCAACGAACACAGTCTGCGGGTCCTTCTTTCCCCTTCCACCGGCAAACAGCGACCCGTTCGCCGGCGAAGGGAAGGCCGGTATCAGTGACTTGGCGTCCGGAAACGTGCCGCTGAAGTCGACAAAGAAGTTCTTCTTCTTAGCCTCCTCATCGCCCCCCGGCTTGCCGGCGCCGACGCGGCAGAGGAAGGCTGGGGCACGGCGGCGAAGCGGGGAGGAGAGGGGCCGGAAGGAAGGAGGGTTGGAGGTGAGCGCGGGCGCCATGGCGGGCTGGCGTCACGTGGTCGAACAGGTGGTGGGCATGGGCGCCGTGAGATGAGGAAGAGGTGGTAATGGGTGGCGCGCGCGCGGGATGGCATGTCTGGATTGGGGGATGTGGCGGAGGAGCCTATCGGGAGAGGCCAGGTGGGTTGCCGTTTATCTCTTTGCGGGGAATCGTCGGCCGTGGGCTCGCGACACGTCCATCTCCATGGACCCATGGCCAAGATCGTCGTCTCGCTAGTTTCTTCGGATGCGGACGTCTATGTCCCCGTTTTGATGTCGTCGGCGCCTGCTTGGACACCCGTAAAATTTCGGCCATTATATCGAGCAACTTGAGCTAATTTGTTTTTTTAGAAATGCGGATGTTCCTGCCTGTGCATCAATGCACACATCCATCTATCTCCGAATTACACAAATAAATTGAGACAAGTCTCAAATGATCAATAGGAAGGGTCAAACAAACCACAAAAGTCCTAATATGTTGCCACGTATGTTGAGAGAAAAAAATCATGTGCCACCGACAAGATTCTTGTGCATCCAGAAACCATAAACTTCGCTGATTCGCAGGTAATAGGAAAGCCCGGAGCTGTATCCAGTGCACCGCCATATGGACAACTTGTAAGACATGAAATTTTTCTTTCTATTGAGAACCGACGTTGTTCAATACTTGCTCAAATCACCACATACACAATAGCACAAACACAAGAACACAAGATGGAGAGAAGGCTGAGCTCTTTATTATGTTGTCTTGCACGTATACAAACTCAAGAAACTTGTGTGTCTAGCTCAATCTCTTGCCTTCTATTTATAGCCTCACTTCAAGGTCATTTTAGGTATTTAGCCCACACAAACCTGATCAAGGTTTCCTTGTCAAGCAAGGAGTACGATCCTTGGCATCCAAGGAAGCTAGCAAGCTTATCAACTTTCCCTTGGTCAACAAGGAGTACGTTGGCTTAGCATCAAAGGATACAACGTACTAGGAATAAGGCTTGGCCTCCAAGGATCAAGGATAGAGATCATGTTTCGTAACACTCCCCCTTGGGCTTATACCGCGAAATGCACATGCCTCGTTAAAACTCCTCCCAAAAACCCAGTGGAAAAAAGGGATCGACAGAGAAAGAGTACATGGCACACGCAAGCTATGTTGCACTTGTTGCCTCGTTAAAAACCTTACGTGACAAAACCCAATGGGAAAAAGTCACTAGGGGAAAAAGAGTACAACAACTTATCTTCAGGATTAGTTTTGATCTTCGGGATCAATATGAGTTCGAAGATCTCATATTATGGGCTATGGTTCAGGGCTCCCCCTAAACCTTGCATCTCTCTAAGTCGTCTCATTCCAATGCCTTGAACACATCGGAGAAAACTAGGTGGAGGTAGAGACTTTGTAAATAAATCAGCAAGATTTTCACATGACTTATATGCAAGATCTTTACTTCCCCACTCTTCTACAGCGCATGAGGGTAGAAGAATTTAGGAGCAATATGCTTAGTGAGATTGCTCTTAACATAGCCCATCTGCATTTGTGCAACACAGGCAGCATTATCTTCATAGATAATGGTTGGGGTATCGATGGCATTGAGTCCACATGACTTTAGGATGTGACTTGTCATACGTCTGAGCCAAACACATTCTCGTGCGGCCTCATACATCGCAATTATCTCTGAGTGGTTTGTAGATGTGGCTACAAGGGTCTGTTTGAAAGACCGCCAAGAAATGGTTGTACCACCACAGAGAAATATGAATCCAGTCTGTGATCTGGCATTATGGGGATCAGACATATAGCCAGCATCTGTATATCCCACCATGGACAAGTCTTGGTTTCTTTTATAGAATAATCCAAGATCTTGGGTACCTTGAAGATATCTGAGGACAGTTTTGACGCCAACCCAATGTCTTCTGGTTGGGGCAGCACTATACCTAGCTAGGAGGTTTACTGCGAATGCAATATCAGGTCTAGTGCAATTCGCAAGGTACATTAGTGCTCCAATGGCGCTCAAGTAGGGAACTTCAGGTCCCAAAACTTTCTCATTTTCTTCACAAGGTCTGAATGGGTCTTTATCCGCTTCAAGGGATCTTACGACCATGGGGGTTCTTAGAGGGTGCGATTTATCCATGTTAAATTTTGCAAGGACCCTCTTTGTATAGGTGGACTGGTGTATAAAGACTCCTTCAGGGAGGTGCTCAAACTGCAGGCCTAAGCAAAGTTTGGTTTTACCCAAATCTTTCATCTCAAACTCCGTCTTAAGGTAAGAAATAGCTTCCTTTATGTCCTCTGCGTTTCCGATGATATTGAGATCATCGACATAGACTGAGATGATACAGAATCCATTCTGGGATTTCTTGATGAATACGCAGGGACAATCATCATGATTGGTGTAACCTTTCTTCAGGAGAAAGTCACTCAGCCGGTTGTACCACATTCTACCGGACTGCTTTAACCCATATAGCGACCTCTGCAATTTGACGCTATACATGTTGCGATTTTCATTTGGATGTGGGATCTTTAATCCTTCAGGGACTTTCATATAGATATCTGAGTCAAGTGACCCATATAAATATGCGGTCACCACATCCATCAACTGCATTTTCATGTTGAGGCTAGCTGCCATAGATATCAAATATCGGAACGTGATGCCACTCATCACAGGAGAGTATGTTTCATCGTAATCGATGTCTGGTCTCTGCGAAAAACCTTGTGCTACCAGCCTCGCTTTATATCTGACCACCTGGTTATTTTCATTCCTCTTCCGAACGAAAACCCATTTGTACCCAACAGGGGTAACTAAAGGAGGAGTTCGCACTACAGGGCCGAACACATTCCTCCGATAAAGCGAGCGCAATTCAGCCTCAATTGCTTCTTTCCATTTAACCCATTCTGAGTGCTTCTGGCACTCTGCCATGGACTTAGGTCCTAGATCCAGTTCAACGGAAGCAATTTTTGAGGCAAAGTATATGTCGACAATAGTAGTCTTTCTGTTATATAACTCTCCTGAATCAATATAATTTATACTGATTTCATCATTCATTTTCACCAGCTCGTCATGATTTCCCAAAATGACAGAGTCTGGGTGTTCCGATGTCCCAGTACCAAAATCAATTTGCGCGCGTGTTTTTGCACTGGGAATTTCATCTTCAGGATGGCTCACTTCAGGGAGCTTCTCAACTCCAGGTTGAGATTCTTCAACTGACTTAATGTGTGACCTATCTGGCACGTGAATTTGTTTCTGCGGACGTCTCCGCGGAAGTTTATCCCGTGCACCCAGAGGTCTTCCCCTCTTCCTAGAGATTTGGCCCAAATTTGAGTCAGTAGCCTTCGGGGCTATTTCTACTCTCTCTGTCACATTTACAGCAGGTATATGTGATTTTGTCACCCCACTATGATCAGTGAAGTCTTCTGGCAAATTATTTGCTAGCCTTTGGAGGTTTAAGATCCTCTGAACTTCAAGTTCAGCTTCGCTAGTGCGTGGATCTAAGGACTGGAGGCCCTCAGCGCTCCATGAAATTTCTTGGCATTTCTTTTGGTACATTTCTCCCCCTAACGCCGGGAAATGGTCCTCATTAAAAATACTATCAGCGTACCGAGCCGTGAACATATCCCCAGTCATAGGCTCAAGGTATTTGATTATAGCCGGAGACTCATACCCCACATAGACCCCCAACTTCCGGTGAGGACCCATGGTGGTACGCTGAGGTGGTGAGATCGGTACGTACACAGCGCAACTGAATCTTCGCAGATGGGAAATACTTGGTTCTTGTGGCACCCCCTTCTGGCACAGCTTGTCAGAAGGGCGGTCGCCCCGTGCGCCAGCCCAAGATATCTGGCCGCACGTTACGACAACGCAACATAGCAGAAATCATTACACAATCAGGCACAAAGTGGTACAAAAGGATTTACAAGGCCGTCGAGGCTTTACAAAATATCAAGCCAAGCATGGCCCAACTCAGAGTTTTAACTGGCAGCGGAAGACATAAATGAGGCAATGGCTTGGAGCGGCTCCACTCCACAGGTATCTGGCTGGGCTACTGATCCTAGCACACTTCTGCTCCTTATCCTTGCTAAGGTGGAAGTTGAGTCCTCGCCAAAATCTGGCCACAATCACAAGGCCCGTGAGTAAATTTGTATGCACTCAGCAAGAATCGCCCCTTGCTACAAACAATCCAACAATCATGCAGCAAGATATACATTGGAAATAAACTCCTACAACATGGCAAGGTGTAATCTAGATACATGACATAAAAGTAGCATGGCATTGACAACCAAACATGTCATAAGCAAGCAACGGGGGTATCACCAGTACAGAGTCCAAGCCAGGTGGGGTTGGATCGTGCACCGGCAATCATACAAAGAGCTTACCTGTGACGAGTAAACGGGTGTACCAGTTTGGTACCAAATAATACACAACAGCACCTGTGATCACTGCTAGGCCCACTGGCCTCATCATTTCACTTTGGGCACGCACGGTTGATGTGGGCTCTGGCCTAGCTATAGGCTTCCCAACGCATCACACCGCCACCCCATATCACGGGTAACCATCAACAGCTCAAGTAACATTCCCTGCATCATCTTATTGTTCATTTAGTGAAATCAGGTTGTTCATCTTTCTTTCACACCGAACTTATGTTTAACCTCCTGACTCGACAAAGACAATAGTGTGACCGACACTGAACTGTTGTTCCATAACCTTGGAACGAGGCTAGACATCCAGATTTGATATTCTCTCGAGAGGTTGCAATACTTCACTCATCCAAGTGGATCATTAACAACCGGTACTTTAGGATCACATCCATAAGACGGTCTGATACACTCACTCAACCGTTCACGCCATCAAGACACTCCCTATATAGCCACCGACATAACTATATGCGTTATGCAGAAGTGAATCCGGCACGTCCCCAACCCATGAGCGACGCCTAGCTCCGGAACCTTCGCAAGACTAGCCCCGACCAACTATGGTAACTGACTAGACATGCCAAAAAGGGTGGCATCAAAGGAGGCTCAATAGGATTACGTAGGTCAAGGCCCGCCATATGAGCGACAGTGGTAGTGCTTTCGATGTTCAGATTAGTGGCACTATGGACTGACCCTATCGAAGTTTGGAGGGGTGTTTCATTTAAATCAAATTTCATCATAACAAGTCCAAACAACAGAAGGTTAGTCCAACACAACAATCACAATATCATGATAATACATATATCACCAAATATCAGGACATTAGCAACATAATATTTCAAGAATAGTAGTGTCCATGTCCAAACTTAGCAAAATAAATGGCGTCAACCGGATGACTACGGCGGCGATCCCGCCGACCAGCGCCTTCTCGTTTGACAAAAGAAAGAAACGTCAACCGGATGACTGTGGCAGCGGTCTTCCGCTGGCAAGCGCCTTCTCGCTCGACAAGAAAAAAGAAACGTCAACCGGAGGACTGTGGCAGCGGTCTTCCGCTGGCAAGCGCCTTCTCGTTTGACAAGGAAAAAGAAACGTCAACCGGAAGACTGTGGCAGCGATTCCGCTGACCAGCGCCTTCACAGATCAACTACAAAAGATAACACAGTGGGTCAATCGGACGACTGTGGCGGTTCCTCCAGCCAGCGCCCTCGCAGATTAATTACAAAGTTGGCGAGGCAGGTAGCCTCCAAACAATGAACCGAAAATCATTCATAAGAAAGAAAGCATCCATTCCACTCAAGGATTAACCCGACGTGGTGTCAGCAATCTTGGCAAAAAGAACCAAATGGAAAGCAAATGTCCCAAGCGTCGCAGTCTAGGCGGGCATATGCCAACCACGTTTGACGGAGGGAGAAGAAGCAAATAACTCTTTTGGCAAATGCCCCCAACTCCGAGGATCATAAGACGACATTCGTCCGCTCCTCACCTCGGCGAAGGAGAAGAAGCAAACAATCATAGGAACGCAGATTTTATAGTTGTTTATTTAGAGGGTTCGACAAAGCCACGCAAGTGCGAGGCGCACAGATAATTCACACATCATTCTAATGCATACATGGATGATGAATATGACATGGCAGGAGCAATAATCGAAGCAACATATTAAACAAGAATAACAACAGACATGCAATAATAAAACAGGGTACAGACAGAAAATATAACACTCGGTATGGCAATCAACAAATAAACAAACAACATTGCGGGACGGCTCATATCAAGGGTTAGCTTGCCTCCGAAGATCGACACCGGTTGGCTTGGAGGGTCACGGGCACGTCGCGGGTCAGGGGCTCGGTCTGCCGGTACCGCGGAATACACCTAAGTAGGCATACAAGGGTACTGAGCATACAAGTATTTTACAAAAATGTAAAACTTATACTACTGGACAGATCGTCTCAAACTAAGAATTTACAAATTTGAATCACCTCAAACGGAGTTACGGATCAAAAGATCCAGCCGTGCGAAAGTTAGCTATCCGACGCGCGCGCGCGGTGGATAGTTATCTGCCGCCGAAAGCTGAGCTGGTTGCGTCTTCCAGAGAGATACGCTTCCCGAACCAGAAAGCGTAAACCAGAGAATACGTCTTCAGTGGTATAAAACGGAAACCAGAAGTCCGCTTTGTGCTAGCCTCTTTTGAATGATCAGGACACTGTGCCCTTTCTTCATCGCCGGCCGACGCGAGGACGAGCACGGGGGCTGGCTCGGGCGGCCACCGGCGGCTGCTGGGAGGGCCGGGAGGAGGCGGCGGGGACGGAGCGGTGGCGGCGGGAGCTGGCGACTGAGGCGGCCGCAGCTCGGGCGTGCGTCGCGCGTGAGGGCCCGCTCAGGCAGCTCGGGTGAGCGCGGCCGAGCTCGCCGTTGCCGTGCGGCGGCGACCGAGGATCCAGGAGGCGGTGGGGAAGGTACTGCGGCGGCGGGCCAAGGTGGTGAGGCCGGGAGCGGTGGCTGCGGCGTCGGGGACATCGTCGACGTCTCCGTCCCCTCGAGCACGCACGGGTGCACGGCGGTGGCACCGCCCGGCTGCGGCAGGCGGCTCGGCGACCGGTCGAGGACGGCGGCGACGCCGTGGGGCTGGGCCGCGCCCGGGGAGAGGTCCAGGCGGCTGGGAGCCACGGGGTCGCCTTGCTCGCACGCTTGGCCGCACGGCCATGGTGGGAGTCGAGCACGGCGGCCTCTCCGCGGTGCTGCTTTGTTCGCTCGAGGACGGCAAGGATGCGGACGCCACGAGGAACAGCTCTGGGAGGAGGGCCATGAGGTAGGGGGAGGGCACGGAGTGGCTCACGAGCTTGAGGGGATTCGGCCATGGGAGGGATCGAGCACGAACTCGAAGCTCTCGGGCTCCTCTTGATCTGCTGGAGTGCGGGGAGGAAAAGGAGAGGGGAAGGGAGGGAGTGCGCTCTGGAAGTGGAGGGGAGTGAGGAGAGTGAGAGGAGAGGCTCAGGTTGCTCTCACGGGAGGGGGGGTGGAGAGCTGGTTGCAGCAAGGCAACACTCGGGCTGTACTGATATAGCCGGAGAGGAGGAGAGGAAATACGGGAAGCTCACTGTGTTGTCGGTGGAGAAGATAAGAAGGGGAGCTGGTGCACTGGGAGGGCACGAGGTGCACTGCAGCACATGGATTAGGCACCGTCCACAGCAGTAATCGGGGTTTAGGGTCTAAGCAAAGCGTGCGTCCTAGACGTGACACGGGCGGCATCGTCGCGTTCCCGGTGACTCGGGGCTCCAAACGCACTGAGGTTTTCACCACTGCATGCCAAAATCAAAACTCCACAACTTTGGTGACTAAAGTGTTTGCAAATTCGAAACTTCGTGCGACTAGAACTTTTGAAAAACTGTACTGGTCCAAATGGAAAAAGGTTGTTTGGAGTAGCAAATGATTTTTGTTTTGATTAAGACTTCTCCCAGAGGTGTGGGCTCTCCTAGTGCTTGCATCTAGGTGTTCTCCTCCTACTACAAAAATCATTTGGCTTGGTTTTGAAAACATTTGAATTTTAGGGCAGAAAGTTGGACAGAGGAAAAGTCAAATATTTCCTTAACAAGGTATCCAATATTTTTGCATAAATGGGCTAAATACTGCCTAGGGGTCATCCCCTAATTTTTGTAGAATTTTTGGAGACATAAAAATAGGGGTTCCTTTGGAAGTTGCAAATAGGCAAGAAAAGAGCACTACAAAGGAAGTACCTCAAATATTGCTCAAATGAGGTTGGTACAGTGGAGTGAAATGTTCAGGAGGTGGATTCATGCATCTCCCCAAAATGGTAGAATTTTTGGATGAGTTGAAGGTGTCTGGATAATTTTTGGATTGAAACCGACATAATAGGAAATAGGGTTTAACTTTGGAATCTTGCATGGGACTATGAAATATTTTTCCATGGGAGTGATGTATAGGTATGAGGGGACCATACACTAGTAGGGAAGTGCCTTTCTGTGGCGCACCAAAATAGCTTTCTGTGGCGTATGGTGGGTGCGCCACAGAAGTCTCGCCACAAAAATATTATTTCTGTGGCGCACCCTTATGTGCGCCACAGAAAGTATGAAAGTCTGTGGCGCACTTCCAGCATGCGCCACAAAATATTGCTCATGCGCCACAGAAATATTAGTCCATGCGCTGATGAATTTGACAATAATTTATCTGTGGCGCACTTGCTTCGTGCGCCACAGAATATGGTGCGCCACACAATTATTTACCATGCGCCACTAAATTATTTGCTGAATTATCGATTATTTGCTGTATTATCGATTATTTGCTGTATTAATTTGACAATAATACATGTATATTACAGTATTTATACAGAAAATAATAGAAACAGTAATATATTTTGACACGGTATTAAAACAGACAGATAAATATGTCATTACATCAGTTAGAGCCCGAGATACATACATATATAGTGACAATTAACTGGTACAAAAGTTCACACAAGTCTTAGTATAAATGAAGTTTTCACGACTGCCTAAACTAGGATCAAACTGAGTACACGTCCACGTCCTGCTGATCAAGGAGTCTTCTTGTTGAGCGGCGCCGGGAACGGTTTGTAGCCGTCTTTCGTCGTCCACGTCCGGCTGTCATTTTGAAGAGCTAGGTGTTCTTCGATTTGCCTTTGATGCAACCCTGGAAATGGATACAACCATGTATTAGTGTTCATATTTGTAACCATATCAATATAGGTATATATATTGGTTAATAATATAAATAGATTGAGTATGATAAGTCTATAGTAAAGAAAATAAAGAAACACTTATTGCGAGTATGCATGATGCATGATTTATCCTACCACTGGCTTTGTTGAAGGTCCCCTTTGCTGTCACAACATCGTCGTAGATGATTCGCGACAACTCCATCTGGATGAGATGAAAGTCTTCTCTAAGCTTATCCTCGGCGATTTTCCCTGCATTTTTGGTCCATTCTCGGATACTAGATGGCAACTTTGTTTTCAGTGCATCCCGGACAAACCCTTTCATGAGATGGAGGATGTAGAAGGCATCCTTCATGCTGCCATGCTTCTGCTTCTTGCAATCGAACTGGGTCCCATGCCTGAACCGGTGTTTGTTGTGCAGCGAGAAACATTCCCCGTTCGTCTGTCCTTGTTCGAAGTGGCCTCCCATTTGGGCGTAGCCCTCGAGAGCCTCATCGAGAACACCCTTTATTCTGGTGTAATCTTTCTTATAGCTCGAACTCCCCGTGTCCAAATAAGTGGCAATGGACCACCTCGGGTTTAGGATGATGAGTACGCAGTACTTGTCCCTAGTCAGAAAAAATGCAGTGGAAAGGATCAACAACGGAAGAAATCTATAAGAAAGCATAAGATACGACGGCGGCGAGCGGATGTGTACTTACTCGAGAAAGAAAGGTAGAAGAAGGTTGTTCTTCCTCTTGTTGTTCAGCATGAACCTCTTCAGGTACTCCGTGGCCTTATCCCGTGTCGTTGATCCTTACACCAGCTGACTGTCACGCATGTAGTAGGGATCCACTACCGTGACGTACAGGGCAACATCTCTCTGGATCTTCATCGCCATATTGATCGCGTATAGGCGGACCAAGTTATAGTCCAGCCGTCTAGAGTGAAACAGGTTGAAGACGTCCTCGAACACTATGAAGAACAGATCGGCAGGGACTTCAGTAACGAAGTCCACATTCTTTGGTACCTGGATCGTCAACACCGGGTAATTTGGATTCTTGTCTTTAAGAAGCAGGCCCTCCATCATCAAGATAGCTTCATGCAAAGAGAGCATGGGTCCTTTTGCGAGGCAGAGCAACTCCGGAGGCAGCAACGGTTTACCAGCTACATGAACTCGGGTCAAGCTATCCGCACGGGGTGATGTCATGTCTTCATGACCCCGGATAACCTTAGGAGCTGGCTGGCTCGTAGAGGTGCCTTGCCTACTTCTCTTCTTAGACTTCTTGATCTTCTCTAGGGATGGTGGGGGTGCAGTGAACCCCGCGCAAACCGTCCGTGTCAGTGTGCCAGGGCTGAAAATGTTACCCGTTTTGTCTGGAGCTTGATCGTCGGCTTCCGGAGGCGTGTTTTGAGAAAAACTCAGGCGCTGGCATGTAGTGCGACGACCAGGTTGATCACCGTGAGCGCGGAAGGGTGGTTCCTCATCCACAGCAGGCATGAACAAATCTTTGCTCGCGCCCGTGTTGATGAAGCCATCGACGTCGATATTTTCATCATCATCGTCGTTGCCATCAAGTTGAGGTGCAACGTCTTTGGCTTCGGACGGCTGTTGCGGTACAGACATTCCCAACAGTCTTTGGTGGCGGCTGGTGGTGGCAACGACCGGCGGTTCCTTCTGGGTGGTGGCGACTGCTGCTTGTGGCGCCGTTCCTTCTCAACAGACAGGTTTTCGTGGCGGCTTCGAGGGCCGAACGATCGGCTTCCGGGGTTTAGAGGTCGCGCCGGCGGAGCGGCGCCTTAACCCCCCAAGACGAATTTGGGTCTTCGGCCATTCCAGGACCCACTTGGGGCAATTTCCAAGGAGCATGTGTTTCTCGGCTCCCGGAGGTTGCATGGGGGGTCGATGCCACTAAACTCAGGCAGTACCTCAGTCAGCTTGACCCTCATCACGGCCTCGCTCATTCTATTGTTGTGCATATCACGGGACAATGGTTGTATGAGCATGCCCTCAACAACTTCCTTCAACTCGCCGTCGGGTACCACCCTATAGGATTACGTAGGTCAAGGCCCGCCCATATGAGCGACAGTGGTAGTGCTTTCGATGTTCAGATTAGTGGCACTATGGACTGACCCTATCGAAGTTTGGAGGGGTGTTTCATTTAAATCAAATTTCATCATAACAAGTCCAAACAACAGAAGGTTAGTCCAGCACAACAATCACAATATCATGATAATACATATATCACCAAATATCAGGACATTAGCAACATAATATTTCAAGAATAGTAGTGTCCATGTCCAAACTTAGCAAAATAAATGGCGTCAACCGGATGACTACGGCGGCGATCCCGCCGACCAGCGCCTTCTCGTTTGACAAAAGAAAAGAAACGTCAACCGGATGACTGTGGCAGCGGTCTTCCGCTGGCAAGCGCCTTCTCGCTCGACAAGAAAAAAGAAACGTCAACCGGAGGACTGTGGCAGCGGTCTTCCGCTGGCAAGCGCCTTCTCGTTTGACAAGGAAAAAGAAACGTCAACCGGAAGACTGTGGCAGCGATTCCGCTGACCAGCGCCTTCACAGATCAACTACAAAAGATAACACAGTGGGTCAATCGGACGACTGTGGCGGTTCCTCCAGCCAGCGCCCTCGCAGATTAATTACAAAGTTGGCGAGGCAGGTAGCCTCCAAACAATGAACCGAAAATCATTCATAAGAAAGAAAGCATCCATTCCACTCAAGGATTAACCCGACGTGGTGTCAGCAATCTTGGCAAAAAGAACCAAATGGAAAGCAAATGTCCCAAGCGTCGCAGTCTAGGCGGGCATATGCCAACCACGTTTGACGGAGGGAGAAGAAGCAAATAACTCTTTTGGCAAATGCCCCCAACTCCGAGGATCATAAGACGACATTCGTCCGCTCCTCACCTCGGCGAAGGAGAAGAAGCAAACAATCATAGGAACGCAGATTTTATAGTTGTTTATTTAGAGGGTTCGACAAAGCCACGCAAGTGCGAGGCGCACAGATAATTCACACATCATTCTAATGCATACATGGATGATGAATATGACATGGCAGGAGCAATAATCGAAGCAACATATTAAACAAGAATAACAACAGACATGCAATAATAAAACAGGGTACAGACAGAAAATATAACACTCGGTATGGCAATCAACAAATAAACAAACAACATTGCGGGACGGGTCATAGCAAGGGTTAGCTTGCCTCCGAAGATCGACACCGGTTGGCTTGGAGGGTCACGGGCACGTCGCGGGTCAGGGGCTCGGTCTGCCGGTACCGCGGAATACACCTAAGTAGGCATACAAGGGTACTGAGCATACAAGTATTTTACAAAAATGTAAAACTTATACTACTGGACAAATCGTCTCAAACTAAGAATTTACAAATTTGAATCACCTCAAACGGAGTTACGGATCAAAAGATCCAGCCGTGCGAAAGTTAGCTATCCGACGCGCGCGCGCGGTGGATAGTTATCTGCCGCCGAAAGCTGAGCTGGTTGCGTCTTCCAGAGAGATACGCTTCCCGAACCGGAAAGCGTAAACCAGAGAATACGTCTTCAGTGGTATAAAACGGAAACCAGAAGTCCGCTTTGTGCTAGCCTCTTTTGAATGATCAGGACACTGTGCCCTTTCTTCATCGCCGGCCGACGCGAGGACGAGCACGGGGGCTAGCTCGGGCGGCCACCGGCGCCTGCTGGGAGGGCCGGGAGGTGGCGGGGGCGGAGCGGTGGCGGCGGGAGCTCGCGACTGAGGCGGCCGCAGCTCGGGCGTGCGTCGCGCGTGAGGGCCCGCTCGGGCAGCTCGGGTGAGCGCGGCCGAGCTCGCCGTTGCCGTGCGGCGGGGACCGGGGATCCAGGAGGCGGTGGGGAAGGTACTGCGGCGGCGGGCCAAGGTGGTGAGGCCGGGAGCGGTGGCTGCAGCGTCGGGGACATCGTCGACGTCTCCGTCCCCTCGAGCATGCACGGGTGCACGGCGGCGGCGCCGGCCGGCTGCGGCAGGCGACTCGGCGACCGGTCGAGGATGGCGGCGACGCCGTGGGGCTGGGCCGCGCCCGGGGAGGGGTCCAGGCGGCTGGGGAGCCACGGGGTCGCCTTGCTCGCACGCTTGGCCGCACGGCCATGGTGGGAGTCGAGCACGGCGGTCTCTCCGCGGTGCTGCTCTGTTCGCTCGAGGACGGCAAGGATGCGGACGCCACGAGGAACGGCTCTGGGAGGAGGGCCATGAGGTAAGGGGAGGGCACGGAGTGGCTCACGAGCTTGAGGGGGATTCGGCCATGGGAGGGGTCGAGCACGAACTCGAAGCTCTCAGGCTCCTCTTGATCTGCTGGAGTGCTGGAGGAAAAGGAGAGGGAAGGGAGGGAGTGCGCTCTGGAAGTGGAGGGGAGTGAGGAGAGTGAGAGGAGAGGCTCAGGTTGCTCTCACGGGAGGGGGGTGGAGAGCTGGTTGCAGCAAGGCAACACTCGGGCTGTACTGATATAGCTGGAGAGGAGGAGAGGAAATACGGGAAGCTCACTGTGTTGTCGGTGGAGAAGATAAGAAGGGGAGCTGGTGCACTGGGAGGGCACGAGGTGCACTGCAGCACATGGATTAGGCACCGTCCACAACAGTAATTGGGGTTTAGGGTCTAAGCAAAGCGTGCGTCCTGGACGCGACACGGGCGGCATCGTCGCGTTCCCGGTGACTCGGGGCTCCAAACGCACTGAGGTTTTCACCACTGCATGCCAAAATCAAAACTCCACAACTTTGGTGACTAAAGTTTTTGCAAATTCGAAACTTCGTGCGACTAGAACTTTTGAAAAACTGTACTGGTCCAAATGGTAAAAGGTTGTTTGGAGTAGCAAATGATTTTTGTTTTGATTAAGACTTCTCCCAGAGGTGTGGGCTCTCCTAGTGCTTTCATCTAGGTGTTCTCCTCCTACTACAAAAATCATTTGGCTTGGTTTTGAAAACATTTGAATTTTAGGGCAGAAAGTTGGACAGAGGAAAAGTCAAATATTTCCTTAACAAGGTATCCAATATTTTTGCATAAATGGGCTAAATACTGCCTAGGGGTCATCCCCTAATTTTTGTAGAATTTTTGGAGACATAAAAATAGGGGTTCCTTTGGAAGTTGCAAATAGGCAAGAAAAGAGCACTACAAAGGAAGTACCTCAAATATTGCTCAAATGAGGTTGGTACAGTGGAGTGGAATGTTCAGGAGGTGGATTCATGCTTCTCCCCAAAATGGTAGAATTTTTGGATGAGTGGAAGGTGTCTGGATAATTTTCGGATTGAAACCGACATAATAGGAAATAGGGTTTAACTTTGGAATCTTGCATGGGACTATGAAATATTTTTCCATGGGAGTGATGTATAGGTATGAGGGGACCATACGGTAGCTTGGTAGAATTTATTCCAAGCTAAGATTGCGGTGGCGGCTTTAGTGGGATGAACCGGAAGGTTTTGAAATCTCCCGATGGAACCAATGGTTTAACAGATAAAACAATGTCATGGAATTCTGGTGAAGGTTGACAAAGATCGAGGATGGTTGGGAATTTTTCTAAGAGAGCGAAACCAAAGTCAAATCAAAGACCAACGGGTTCGAAGAAAACATCTAGAAACCCGAAAAGTTTTTCCGGCGTCCAAAAATTAATTTAAAATTCGGTCTAAATTTTCGGGGTGTTACAGTTCTTTCCCACGCACTAGCTGCAAGGGGGATGCAGAGTGATATGCAGTTGGCGTAAGCTGGATTAATGCTGTTGCATGCATCACAGCATGTCCCCAACAAGTAGTTGGGAGCTTGCAGTTCTGTAAAAGTGGCCTAGCAATCAATTTAATCCTTTTGATTAATGACTCTGCAAGGCCATTCTGAGTGTGGACATGTGGAACCGAATGCTCCACTTGTATGCCAAGCTAGGCAATAGTCATCAAATGATTTGGCGGTAAATTCTCCAGCATTGTCCATCCTTATGGATTTGATCCGGCTATCCGGAAAATTTGCTCTTAGTTTTATTATCTGGGCAACCAGCTTTGCAAAGGCATGGTTCCTTGTAGATAATAGGCATACGTGGCTCCACCTAGTGGAGGCATCAATCAGGACCATAAAATATTTGAAAGGGCCCGACAAGGGTTGTATTGGTCCACAAATATCGCCTTGAATTCTCTACAGGAAAATTGGCGATTCATCCTTCACCTTCAAGGTGGAGGGTCTAAGGATTAACTTCCCTTTGGCACATGCAGTGCACATAAAATCTTCAGGATTTCGGAAGTCTTTTGTTGCTATGTTATGGCCAACAGAGCCTTTGATGATTTTCCTCATCATGCCCAACCTAGGATGACCCAGTCTATCATGCCATACCCTGTATGACTCTGGGTTCCTGAAAATCATTTTCAGCGCAACATATTCCTTTATGGGCTTTATGTCTATGTAATACAATCCTGATGCTAAGGAAGGGAGTTTCTCAACCACTTTCTTTTTGGATCCGTCAAATTTAGTCATGATCAGGTATTCAATACCATTCTCGACCTTTGTTTCCACATGGAAACCATTTGCACGGATAGCTTTAAAGCTTAGTAGGGTCCGTTTTGATTCAGGATACAACAAGGCATCCTTGATCACTAATTGGGTACCCATAGGAAGAACTATTGTGGCACTTCCGGTACCGACAATATGAGTATTGCTTCCGGCAGTGGTCATAACATTTCCAAATTTCTTGGTCAGAGTCTGGAAATATTTGGTCTCCCGAAGAACCGTATTTGTGGTGGCACTATCTATAAGACATATCTCCTCTTCCTCCATTGGATCGATACACCTTACTGTGTAAAAAGATATATTTACATCTCCACTAGAAAGAGCATAAACATATAACATACTGGAATTTATATTAAGCAAGAGTTACACTACTGCAAAATACAATACTATGCTCTTCATGAGCTTATTACATGACCAAGTTCAACAGGAACTATATAACACTGGAATTACAACTCATGACAAAAATATATATTAGGCTAGGAGACTACGCCAGGTCTCCATATATATCAACATTCATATCTTCTGCAGGAAGATCGATACCATCCAGGCTGAAATCATCACTACCAGGGTTATCCTCAAGAAGAAGGTCTTCAAGCATCTTAGAGTCTGACGGAGCTGTAACAGCCCAAAGCTGAGAACCTAAAAACCTGTGTAATTTTTCCACTTTTGAGTTGAATTGCATCATGGCATCCATGCATAACTTGTCTCCTTTGAGTTAACACAACATTGGTATCGAATTGATATGGAGTTGCTAAAACCAAATGCTAAAGTGCTCTAACAAAACTTTCACAACAACGAGACACTCGAAGTTGCAAAACAAAAATACTTGGACATCCATGTTTGTCAAGGAAGTTCCAAGAGTTTAAATATTGTTGTTGCCCTTGCTCCAAAATGTTAGAGGAGCAACATTTTGGAAATTAGCAAAATTTGCCACCATGAGACACTATGAACAAAAGTGGTACAAAACAATTTAACTTTGAACCCCAATTTTTGTGGAGCAACTAAGTGACAAGGGGAGGCTACCCTAATTATTTCATAATTTTTGGATAAGTTCAAATGCCTCAAATAATTCAAATACAGCTGCTGTTATCTATTATATAATTAAAGTACAAGATAACCAATGGTTAGGATTAACCAGCTAAAAATAACGGCTCAGATTTTACTAGAAAGAAGACACGGAAGTAAGAGACGTGTACGCCGAGCCACTTTTAATAGAGGTCTAGGTTAAGAAAAGAGTCCGCAACAAATAATTATCGGTTGGAAACCGATTTGTTTTTCCTTGCATGGAGATTTCTTTTGCCAAACTCAAGTGCTCCACCACGGCTGTAGGACGGCGGCCGGTGACGGAGACCTAAATCTCGGTTCCAGATCGATTAACTGTTGTCTTTCATCCTCTTGCATGCAGGTTCATGCATTCACCGACCAGATTTTCCATCCAGCTGATTATGGAGCTGCCGACGCGGACGAAGCCGGATCGATAGTGCTATACGTATTCCTGCCCATTGGTCTCATATTTATTATCTTCTACATTAATCTGCCGATTGATTATTGAGCTGCCGCCGCCGACGAGAAGCCGAATCAATGGTAATCCAACTTACTCCTGCCCATTGGTCTCAGATTTATTACTTCTAAATTAATCTACCCGTTCACTATGAAACTAATTTGCAGAATCTGAACTTAACGATGCAGTGATAACTGTACCTATGATAGGTGCATGGCCGATAGATTTAAGTTACATGCCAGAACGGAAGGTAGCTGGACCAGCAAACATGTCCCACGAGCTGCCGACATGAACCTAGCTGTAACCTACTTGGACAAGGACGAAGCTACGCTAATTTCTACTTTTCTATATCCAGCCATCTATTGCTTTAAAAAAAAAATCCAAGCAGCCGCCTCCGAGGTCGACTACAAGATAGAGAGCTCTGGTCCTGATTGATCGTTGTTGATACAAGATGATGGAAGCAATTTATACAGATTTATTTCACTGGCTGCATTAGGAGTTACTTATTTTGGATGACACAAGATATATTCGCTGATATTATGTTGATACATACGGGCCAATCGTTTTCATCCAGACAAAAAGTATTTCCAGCTTTTCATTCTCCTTCTATCGGTACGCGAACTAACTGCAATAGTACCAATACTCAGTAGTTCTTATTTTTGTTGTTTGGTCCTTTCATTTATATTATGGATTTTGTGAAGAATATATAAATCTAGATGGAGCCCAAGAGATCAATGATCAAATAGTGTTCCTTCTTTGCTTAGTCATTGGAAGTTTGGAACGGAATCTCTTCCATCAAGGTTAGCATAAAACTAGGCATTACAGTAACCAATGTGAGATTTTATTTTCAGATGTTTTTCTTATGAACCATGTTGAAATTACTATGTTTTTGTGATCTGACCTATTTAATTTTCTTCTTAATTAAGATACTCATTGGATGTAAGTTTCGATCACTCTGAAGATAGAAAGTGTCATGTAAAACATGTGTCACTGAGGTAAGACAATGAGAGTATCTCCAAAGACTGATATCATTTTTTACACATTCATAGATTGTTTTGGAGCTGGAAATTCCCCATTAGTAATTAGGTATTCATATATTGTCTACATTTCCTTCAGTTATAATGGAACCAACAAGAATCAATTGTCAGGAGATCATATATCCATTGCTACAATTAATGTGAGGACGATAGGGAAATTCATCATCGCCATATTTGCGTCCATATCACTTCTCAATGTATCCTGGGTTGTGGTTTTCTAAATGGTTGAAGATCGAACGTATTTACAAACACGATTTAGAGAGGACTACTACTATACTTGTGCAATTCACGTTCCTGTATGCAAATTAATCTCTCTCTCTCTCTCTCAGTTAGATGACATGGATGGATTGATTTTAATGCAGTGATGAGGCTGCGTTCAAGAAATGCTCATGGTGCAAAAGATGTTTTGTAGGTAATTAATATCCCTCTAATACTATCTACGGTAGATGCTTTCAGTTTCATCAGTTAATTTTTTTTTTGTCTCCCATGCCAAGATTCTCGGTATATCAATTACCACCATCAGCCTAAGCATCAATAAAGCACTACAAGGGTGGTCATTAGATGGAACTATCGTACGAGCACTATGCATGATCCTGACTTTGTTCTGCATGTGAAACATTGATGGTTGCCTGATGCCGTTGAGAATTTTTCATCATTAAACATAGTCTTCTCTGTAATCTGCATGTAGACTTCCAACTTTTTCAGTTCATGTTTTCAGTGCTTTCAAAATTTCTCGATCCAGGAAAAGTTTGATCCATTTTGAGAACAGACAATAGATTACCAAGTTTATAAGAAAATGCAGCTGGTTGGCTGCATGATGCATCATTTACTACATTGTAATTGAAATACGTTTGGCACAACAAAAACTAAGTTACCCATACAAATAGGAAAGCATTATATTTGGACTTACCTTTGCTTATCAAATGAAACAATATTAGGCACCAAGTTAATACAAATAAACAGAAAGCGCCAGTAACAAAACAATATTTTGGCCTGGCAGGGTAATCCCACAGCTAAACGAAATTAAATACACACGCAAAGCATAGATACATGGAAATGTGCACATTGTACTGGCTGTGCATGGAATTTACTGTTTACATATATAGCCCCACACCGCCCACGATAAAACAATATGATGGCATATTTGACCATTCAGCACGACCTGACATCAAGAAGAATAGCAAAATTTGGAACTGCAAGGTAGCAGAAATACTGAAATTAAAGATATACTTAGTATGGATCTGCAAGGAATTATTCAACTCATTTTAAATAGAGAAGAAATCGAATCTACCATGTGGGAATCACACTGTTGCCCCAAATTCAGTTAAGCGTGCATCTCTTTTTCCTTCTAGGGACAATGCATGGTATTGATGTCAAGGATATAGAGTTACGGTAGGAGATTCGCTTCACAGTCTTTCACCATAAATTACCACGAGGTAATTTTTTTGTATTTTTTTTCAAATGCCCCAGTAAGATCACGTGATTAATAAAGAAATATAATCTAAAACTTATGGTTTGTTTATCGTGGAAGAATAGCATTCTATATAATAAACAAATACATCATACCCATTAAGCGTCAAGTGCGGGGATTAATGCATACGAACTAAGAAAATATCAACGATATGCTTTTCACTAAAGGGAAAGTATTAATACCAAGTATATATCAAATATATGTTAATAGGAACTTTCTGGAAACATACAACAAAAATCTAATTAAAGGGATTTTTCAAAAAACAATACACACAGTACTTTCTTCAAAACCTTAAATAATTTACCCGATGTATAAAAGTCAAACACTTATATCTTGGTGGAATTAAATCAGATGGTTGTACTAGAGATAATGTAGTTCACATGGTATATCACCAGGGTAGAAACATGAGAAAAGTAACCAAGCTATACAAACTGAGTGTCGTCATTTTATAAAATACATGTACACTTCTTCTTTATCTTCGAACTGAGAAGAAAAATCATATATTATATATCACAGTTGAAATATTATCATTGGTAGCCGCGCAATTGCGCGGGCCACCTAGCTAGTTATTCTAATTAGGAAAAGGACCTCCTTGTAAATGGAAAAGGACCGATCTGTGTTAGCAGAAATCTGCCAGGGGGCTATTTGCAAATTCGCGTATTCTTCCTCCCCTGTCCTGTCGGCCCAGTGAAATCCAGGGTGTGCTGGGCCTGTCCTATACGGCCCTCGACACTTGATGGCGATTTTTGCTAAGGACCAAGCCTACGGCTTGGAGAGCCTCGTGAGGCGAATTGCCTCGCGAGGGATTTGAGGCAGCGGAGGCCTGCGGAGGCCATATCCACTGCTGCCCCCTCTTTAAGGAAATCTCCCCTGGGGAGAGGTCAACGCCGAATTCTCTACAGGGCATCCAAGCCCTCGTGGAGATCGCTTCGCTGCAAAGCAACCTCTGCAGAGCGCACATGGGCTCTGCAGCGGCCGCAGAGTGACGCGCGCCCCTGCGCGCGGTGACGACGACGCCGCAGTTGCCATTTTGGTGATTAAAGGGGTCAATAAAGCTGTGCCACCCGCTCCGGACTACAAGGATTTCCTCTTTGGTGATAAGGGGACCGGCCGGCGCTACGCTCCAAGGCCAACGTCACCGTGGGCACCCCCACGTTCCTCTGCGGCCCCAGCTGGCCGTCCTGCATGGACGGTGGGTACTCTGCTACAGGAGTCAGCTTTACGCTCATGGACCGCGTCCATGGACATCCGGGCTGCGATGCACCGCGCTCCACCTTCTGCGCCACGTGACAGCCCTACCACAGTGCGAGTGCAAGGAGGGAGCACGGGGCGCCTATAAAAGGAGGCAAGGTGCACCGTAGCAAGGGATCGCATTCTCATTCCAGCATCGCCACTTACGCGCAAGGAAGAAGAAGACCCTTGCTTCCCTTCCTTGTATACACCATTGCCAAAAGAGAGCCTCGGCAAGCTCATTGTACTGTAACCTCTACAAGCAGTGCAATACAGACAAGCAGGAGTAGCGGTATTACCTCCACACGAGGGCCGTGAACCTGGGTACGGGCTGGTGTTCATCTCTGTCGTGATGTCCCTCCGCTTGCTCGACGAGCACCGTCGCCGTGCAGGTTGAGGGTTGTTTGACCAACGTGTTCAGCCCCTTACACGAACTCTCTTCGTGAGCTTGACTATCCCTGTTTCGTGGGAGTCATTCTCCGACAATTGGCGCGCCAGGTAGGGGGCTGAGGCGCGTCTTCAACCTTCATCGACCTCTGCACCATGGCGGACACTCGCGCAGCTCGCGCCACCCGGCGGGCGTCAGGCAGGGCAACCACCGAGCCCGCTGCCAACACCACCAACCCTCGCGGCCGTCCCCGCGCCAGCCGTGCCACGGGGCGCAACACCGCTGAACCGCGGGTGGAGCACCCCGAGGACGACGACGGCAACCACGACGACCGCTTCGACGACGACGTCGACCACGGGCACGGCGAGGACGCAGAGTCCTCGCACCCGTCCCAGCGCCACAGCGCCTCCACTCTTGGGCGTCCAGCGCCCAGCCCAAACACCGCGCTGCTCATGGCCGCGGAACTCTTCCGCTACCGTCCCACAGCTGAGGCGCACGACAACTGGCTCGGCCGCCTTCAGCACCTCGTCGACATTGCGGCGGCACCGCGCGCTGCTCCTGCGGCGTCGCGCTCTCTGGTGCACCACAACTCCGGACGCGCTGGAACCACCGCGCATGGCGCACCTCCGCCGCCGCCTCCGCCAGGTCCGCCTCCGCCGCGGCGCACAAGGCCGCATCCCACGCGTCGTCGCCGCGCGATTGTCAAATCGTGCAGCGGACACCCCCAGACGCGCGGGTGGAAATGGAGCGCCAGAAGGACCTCCAGAAGCGCATCGTGGAGGAGATCGGCCAGGCAGGGCGACAGAACCGCCGTGCTCTTCAGGGGGCATCGCCTCGTACGCCACAGGTTGCGCGGCCTTCACCCGCAACCTGCGCGCGTCGTCTGGCCACAGAAGTTCAGGCCTGACCTACCCAAGGGCTACGACGGCACGAACAACCCCATCGAGTTCTTGCAGCTCTACACCACCTCCATCCAAGCTGCGGGGGGAGACGACAAGGTCATGGCCAACTGGTTCTCCCACGCTCTCAAGGATTCCGCCTTGTCGTGGCTCCTGAACCTTCCCGAGGACTCCATTGACTCGTGGGAGGAGCTCTGCCAGCAGTTCGTTGCGAACTTCAAGGGCACGTACGAGCGCGCCCTCACCTACAACGACTGCGAGCTGTGCGCCAGAAGCCTGGCGAGACCCTCCGCAGGTACATCCAGCGCTTCAGCCAAGTCCGCAACAAGATCCCGAACATCCCGGACTCGCACGTCATTGCGGCCTTCAGAGAGGGCGTCACCAACCACAGGATGCTCGAGAAGCTCGGCATCCATGATACCCTTCCTCCGTGGTGAAGCTCTTCGACATCGCAGACAAATGCGCCAAGGCAGAAGAAGGGCTCCTCTTCGTCAAGGTGGGCTCGACAGACGACCCTGTCGAGGGATCCAAGACCCAGAAGAGGCGTGACGAGACGAAGCGCAAGCCTACCGCAGTCTGGCAGCTGAACCCGACGCCAAGCATGTTCGCGAGGACTCTCCAGAGGCTGGCAAGAAGGAGGTGGACAACCGCCCGTTCTGCATCTACCACAACAGGCGCGGCCATGCGACAGAGAACTGCTATGACCTCAAGCAACTGAGCAAGAAGCGTGAGCAAGAAGAGGGCAGCGGTGGCCGCGGCAGAGGCCGTGGTTACCGCAAAGGTGGACGCAAGGGCAACTTCCAGAGGCCTCAGGGAACTCAGGCGAATGCCGCCGAGAAAAACAACAATCTGCCCGACGAAGAGCCTGGAGGCTACCAGGCCCCCAAGGGTGCCATGGCATGCATCCTCGGCGGATCCCAGGCGCCCAAGTCGAACAACCAGTTCAAGCAGTTCGCTCGCGAGCTCAACGCAGCGCTTCCCGGGGTCGAGACGTCCCGCCCCCTCAAGTGGTCCCAGTACACCATCGCCTTCGACGCCAAAGACCACCCCAAGTCTACAAAGACTGTGGGCACCCTCCCGTTGGTGTGCACCCCCACCATCAACAACATCGCCGTCGGCAAGACGCTCATTGATGGGGGTGCAGGCCTAAACGTCATCTCTGTCGAGACCTTCGAGACGCTTCAAGTGCCCTACGAGTGGCTCATGCCCTCCAGGCCCTTCACCGGGGTCACCAGCGGCTCAATCTCGCCTCTGGGGCAAGTGAGGCTCGCGGTCACTTTGGCACGCAGGAGAACTACCGCACCGAGCTAATTGACTTCGACGTCGCGCACATTGGCCTGCCCTACAACGCCATCCTCGGCTACCCCGCCCTCGCGAAGTTCATGGCCGTCACGCACCATGCCTACAACATGGTCAAGATCCCTGGCAGCGGTGGCACCATCACCATACGCGGTCACGTACAGGACGCCACGCGCGCCGTCGAGATCGCCTACAAGGCCGCTGCCATGGCATTCCCCGCTGACGAGGACATGGAGCCTCTCGAGAGGCCCAAGAAGAAGAAACAACTGTTCACTCAAGAGCAAGCATCTACAAAGAAGGTGTCGCTGAGCACCAGCGGCTCGGGGGCTGAAGGCTCGGGGGCTAGCGTCACCATAGGCGCTGGCTTGCCTCCCAAATAGGAAAGCGCGCTCGTCGCCTTCCTTCGGGCAAATTCTGACATGTTCGCATGGACTCCGTCAGAAATGTCCGGTGTACCAAGGGAGGTGATCGAGCACCACTTAGCCGTGTGTCCAGACGCACGCCCTGTAAAGCAAAAAGCGCGGAAACAAGCCCCCGAGAAGCAAGCGTTCATCATCAAAGAAGTAGAGAAGCTGAAAGCAGCAGACATCATTCGAGAAGTTGCCCACCCCACTTGGCTCTCCAACGGTGTGGTTGTCCCAAAACCCAATGGAGGAGGCCGGCTCTGCATCGACTACACAGACGTGAACAAGGCTGCCCCAAGGACCCTTACCCCATGCCAAGGATAGACCAGATCGTGGACTCCACCGCCGGCTGTGATCTCCTCTGTTTCCTGGATGCCTTCTCAGGCTACCACCAGATCAAAATGGCCAAGGAAGACGAGGAGAAAACAGCATTTCTCACCCCTTGTGGTGTGTATTGCTACACTTGCATGCCCTTTGGCCTAAAAAACGCCGGCGCCACCTTCCAGAGGCTCATGAGGATCGCCTTGGGGGCTCAGATGGGAAGAAATGCAGAAGCTTATGTCGACGACATCGTGGTCAAGTCTCGCGAGGGAGACACTCTCTTGAAGGATCTCGAGGAAACCTTCGCCAGCCTGCGCAAGGTGAACATCAAGTTAAACCCCGCCAAGTGCGTCTTCGGGGTGCCTTCAGGCAAGCTCCTCGGGTTCCTCGTGTCCCACCGCGGCATAGAAGCCAACCCTGACAAGATCAAGGCTATAGAAGACATGCAGCCACCTCGCCGCCTCAAGGACATGCAGCGCCTAGCAGGATGCATGGCCAGCTTAGGCCGCTTCATCTCCAAGTTCGGCGAGAGAGCCTTGCCATTTTTCAAGATCATGAAGAAATCCGGCACCTTCAAGTGGACTCCAGAGGCTGACGAAGCATTTAAGGACTTGAAGAAATACTTGGCTAGCTCACCAGTCATGGTAGCCCCCAGGGCAGGCGAGCATCTGAAGCTGTACCTAGCAGCCACTCCACAAACTGCTAGCGCCGTCCTGGTGGTGGAAAGAGAAGAGCCAGTTCTCCCCAAGAAAAGCACTGCCACACCAAGTCCAGAACCTCCCGACGAGGAACAGTCTCTCCAGACCCAGCGCCAGGCCCACAGCCTCAAGTCGAGCCCTCCACGAGCACCCTGCCGAGGCTCCTCCACAGGCAAACCTCGCCAAAACTCCTGAGGAGCCTCTCGAGGGAGCCGACGCTGCTGCACCATCAACGACCCTCGTCGAGCATCCAGTCTACTTCGTCAGTACTGTACTGCGAGATGCTCGCGAGCGGTACCCAGTGCAGCAGAAGCTCCTCCTCGCGCTACTCATCGCCTCCAGGAAGCTGCGCCACTACTTCCAGGGTCACCCCATCACGGTGGTCACGTCCTTCCCCCTGGAGCAGATCCTGCGCAACCCCAACGCTACTGACCGCGTCGCAGGGTGGAACATTGAGCTGCAGCCATTCAACTTGCGCTTCGACACCACAAGAGTCATAAAAGGGAGAGCGCTGGCGGATTTCGTCGCCGAGTGGACAGACCCAACTCCTGAAGAGCCTCGCGAAGAAGAAACCGCGTCATCGGGAGATACAATGCCAAGTCACTGGACCATGCACTTCGATGGAGCTTTCGCCTGCCGCAATGGTGGGGCTGGCGTTGTCTTAACCTCACCAAAAGGTGACAAGCTCTACTACGCCATCCAGCTGTGCTTCACAATAGACAAGATCTCCAACAACATCGCCGAGTACGAGGGCCTCCTCGCCGGGCTCAGAGCCGCAATCGCCCTTGGCGTCAAGCACTTACTCATAAAGGGTGATTCCCAGCTCCTGGTTAACTTCTCCAACAAGAGCTACACGCCTAAGACGACCACATGGCCGCCTACCTTGAAGAGGTCCGCAAGCTCGAGAAGCACTTCAGGGGCATGGAGCTCATGCACATCCCGCGAAAGGAGAACCAAGAGGCAGATGACATCGCCAAGCGAGCATCACGAAGGCAGGCCCAGTCGGCCGGCGTGTTTGAAGAGAGACTCTCCAAGGCGTCCATAAAGCAGCCACAAGAAGCAGCAGCCGCAAGCACAGACGAAGTACTCCCACCACCTCCTATAGGTGGGGCACCCAACTGCGGTCCATCCTCAGGGGAGCGTCTGCTGCTGGCTATGGTGCACCAAGAGACAGGCTGGGTTGACGAACTCAAAGACTACCTGCTGAAGGGAGTCCTTCCTGAAGAAGACGCGGAGGCAGAGCGAGTGGCTCGACAAGCCAAGTCATACTACATCCTCGAGGGAGACCTGTACCGCAAGCGCCCAAACGGAATTGCACTCAAGTGCGTCCCCCCCGAGGAAGGCCGCATGCTGATCAGAGACATTCACAGTGGAGAGTGTGGCCACCATTCCTCTGCACGCACCCTGGCAGGCAAGGTCTTCAGGAGCGGTTTCTACTGGCCCCAAGTGCTTCAAGATGCCACCACCATCGTCCAATCTTGCGATGCGTGCCAGTTCCACGCCAAGCAAGTTCATCAGCCTGCACTGGGACTCCAAACCATCCCGCTCTCGTGGCCTTTCGCGGTCTGGGGCCTTGACATTCTGGGACCCTTCCCGAGATCACAAGGGGGCTACCGTTTCCTCTTCGTGGCAGTCGACAAGTTCACCAAGTGGGCAGAGGTTGAAGCAGTGCGCAGCATACCGGCCAGGGCGGCAGTAAATTCATCAGAGGCCTGGTCTGCCGCTTTGGTGTGCCTAATCGCATAATCACCGACAATGGCTCACAATTCACCAGCGGCATCTTCAGGGCCTACTGCGAGAGCCTCGGCACCAAGCTCTGCTTCGCCTCGGTGGCTCACCCACAGAGCAACGGCCAAGCCGAGCGAGCAAATGCTGAGGTCCTCAAGGGCCTCAAGACAAGGAGCTTCAATCGCCTGAAGGGTACGGCAAGGGCTGGATAGACGAACTCCCGTCCGTGCTCTGGTCCATCCGCACGAACCCCACGAAGCCCACTGGTGAGACGCCATTTGCTCTCGTATGGAGCTGAAGCAGTCCTCCCCACAGAGATCAAGCATGGATCCGCACGGGTCCTTGCCTTCAACGAGGACGATCAAGCAGACCTCCACAGCGACGACCTGCTACTCCTTGACGGGTTGCGCCGCCGTGCCGCCCTCAGGGCAGCCAAGTACCAGCAAGACCTGCGACGCTACCACAGCCGCCACATACGTCCGCGCACTCTCGAGACAGGCGACCTCGTCCTCAGGAGAATCCTCTCCAGGGAAGGTCTCCACAAGCTCTCGCCAATGTGGGAAGGCCCCTACAGGGTCTCCCACATCGCCAGGCCTGGCGCGGTACGCCTCGAAACGGAGGACGGCATTCCGGTCAAAATCCATGGAACATCGCGCATCTACGCAAGTTCTACCCGTGATCATAGTCACGCCAGACATTTTTTGTCTCTAGAGGGAAGCACACAACTTCACCTCCAAGCTTCACAAAAGCTTCTCCTCCCGAGGGCCAGCCCCTCTGAGCTCTCCTGATTACGTGCCGCCGCAGGCCGTGAAGAGTCTCAGCCACTGAATGTGGTCCCCATGCCTCGACATGGAAAACTTTATCTTGGTCACACCAAGTGTAATGAACCAATTCGTTTCTCGATGAAACATTGCGCTGAGGCGCCGCTATGTAATATTTTGGTGGTGAGTTTTACTTTTCATCATCTTAGTTCATTTCGCGCTTATATTCTTCCCCATGCGCACCTCGCGAGCGGGGGCTGAGTACGGTGACTGTGCCTCAAGAGCACCCCAACAGCACCGCAAAATCCAAAGGATCCGAGCTCTAGCACGTGAGCACGCTCTCACGCCTGTTACCTCCCCAAAGAGCTCTGGCCCATGGGCTTGCTCCCAAAACACGCCACCTCACCAAAGGACCTTGGTACTTACTCTCCTCGCGAGATACCCATGAGGAAGCCTATAAGCGCGCATGGGTGTTTACTACCATGTGTGCTTTGGGTCTGCCTCTCTAACCAATACAGGGAACAAGAAGTCCTCCCCAAGGTCGAGAAGTCACGCTCCGACCCCTAGAAGGGAGCGCACCATCAGGGAAGCCAACGCCCTCTACGAGGCCAAAGTCTCACCAAGCTAAGTCTAGCGCTTGCGCTCCTCAGAAGTGTTTTCTCCCTCTCACGGGCACCTGTCGCCCCTCGAGCGGTTTTTTCTCTCTCACACTCCATGGACTGCTTGTGCGTCAAAGGGGAGCCCTCGAGCACCGCGACTCGAGAGCCCTTACCTCTCCAAGCCTTAAACACCCCCCGGCCTTGCCGAGTCACGCTCCGGCATACCGTAGCGGCGGTGTCATAGCGCAAAGAGACGGGTCCTGACGACGTAGAGCGAAGAAAGACATGGAACAGGGACAAAGGACCCTTCGAGGGGCACACACACATGTTTGCATACGATTAAAGTATCTTACAAGCCAGCGTGAATTAAAACAAGTCTTAAAACAAAGATAATTGCGCCAAGCGCATCTTGTTGCAGGAGTGGCCTAGGCAGAGGGTTCACCATCGCCGCCCTCTTCAGCCTTCTCTTCTTCGGCGCCTTCATCCTCCTCAGCGGCCTGCTCCGCCTCAACCCTCTTGAAGCGGTCGACGTAATCGTTGACTTCTTCTCGAACCAAGTTGGAGAGCTCCCAGGCCGGATCTCCCTCGATGGGCTCGGTCACTGACTCGAAGTCGAAGCCGGGGTGAAGGCGCTGGAGGTTGGCGAAGACGCGATCGATCGCCACGGTCAAGAGCTTGCGGCACTCCTCATCAACAACGTCGCCAAGTTCCGCCACAGGGCCCTCGAGCACAGAGAAGAGCTGGTCGAAGTAAGCAAGATATGTGGCGGCATCAGCGTTCCCATGGACGGGAACAATAGGTGCATCCACTCCTAGCTGCCCCGCGAGAGTATTCCCCCGGGCCACTAAGGATTGGAACATGCGCTCCCGTTGCTGCGTCAAGACCTGTGCCGCCTGCACGCGATGCTCAGCCTCTTCGGCGCGCTCCACGACAGGGCCCACCTGAGCGGTCAACTCCTTCATGTCCGCCATCAGAGAGGCAAAGTTCTGTTCCGCACGCGCCCGAGCCTCCGCGGCAGCCTGGAGGCGAGAGTCGAATCGCTTCTTCTGGGCCTCAAGGTCCTGGACGCGAGCCTCAAGCTCTTTGCGTCTCTTCGTGAAGCGCTCCTCTTGCTTCTTGGCCTTATCCGCGAAGTCTTTTCTACAGCTGTCGCGAAAGAGCTTCTCCTTCGTCGCAGACTCTTCCGCCATCTTCTCCTCCTTTTGCGAAGGTTCTCGTTGGTCAGCGCAAGGCGCTTCTGGTAGAACTCCTCATCTTGAGTGACCTTGTACTCGCGGGCTTCCAGGTGCTCCCGCTGCGCGGATTGATCCTTCTCGATCTGCTCAACCTGGTCTTCGCGTTTGCGCGCCTCGGCCTCGCGGGCGTCGAGATCAGCTCCGCGCTGCACGATCAAGTCTTCGCGAATGCTCAAACTCTCACGAAATTTCTCCAAACTCTGCCGCAAATTTTCCGACTCGGCGACGATCCCCGCCTCGCGGTCCAGAAGCTCTTTGTGCTTGGCGGAGACCGCCGCTTCGCGCGCCGCCAGCTCCTGGTGTTTGGCCTCGGTCTCCACCTCGAGAGCCTCGCGCCTAGCACCCAGGTCCGCTAGGGTCTCCTCAACCTCGCGGACCACGCTGATGCGGATTTCCTCAGCAGAGCGCAGCGCTGCCTCGCGCTGCGCCTGGGCAGCTTCGTTCTTCCGGCGGCAGCTCTCCACGGTCTCACGAAGACAAGCCCAGCCCCGCGCAAGCTCAGCGGCCTCCTCCGCCCTGGAGCGATCTTCCTCGGCAAGCTGGGCCTCAAGCTCGTCGAGAACCTCCCTCGCCGAGCGGAGGATAGCCCCACGGCGGGCTGCGGCGGGGCGCCGCCCCCGCAGAACTAAGGCCCGTGGCTCGCCGGAGGGCCTGGAAACGCCGGCGCCTGCCGAGGATTCCGGAGCGTCCAACCTTGGGCTCCGAGTGGCCTCAAGGCGCGCCAGGGGGCTCTGGTGCGAGCCCCCCTCTTGGTCCACCCAAGGGGCCTTCAGGGGGCTTTGATGAGAACCCCCCTCACCGGAGGCCTCCTGGGGGTTCGGGGCATCTTCATCTTCAACCACGTCATTCTTCTGCCCCTGGGGAGCGCTCTCCTCTCCAGGGACAGGGTTGGCCTTCTCAGTTGAGGCCGCCTCCCCAGCGGCCTCAGAGTCCGCTGTGGCCTCTCCAAGTTTCGTGCTCGGTGGGGGCGATGACGCGGCGGCCTCCTCCATTTCGACGTCAGCGCACGCCCCCGCGGACGCCCCTGTCACCGCGGCACACTCCTTCGCCGGCGGCGTGAACCTCGCCGCATCCGCATCCGCCGTCCCCTCCGGCTGCGGGGGGGACGTCAGGCCGCATAGGTGGAGGCATCGCCACCTCTGCCTCCCCCTCCATCTCCTTGCAGTGCTCCTCCGCTTCAGGAGGCGGCGCCGCGGCCTCAGGAGACGAAGCAGTGCCCTCGGGAGGCACCTCGTCAACTGTACACGCTGCAGGCGCCGCTGCAGCGCTGGGGATCTCTCCAAGCCTCCGAAGTCTCCGCCTCTTCGGCACCTCGGGGCCCCTGGAGAGGCTAAAACTCAAAAACTCCGCAGGAAGCCTACGCAAAAGCAAGCCAAGACAGAAAAGGGAGTCAGTTCTTACCCTGATGTCTTGGCGCGGGAATCGACCCACACCGTGTTCGACGACCGCCACGGCCTCAGTGGTGCGGCTCCGGCGCCGGACCCCTCGAGAGCGGCCTCGGCTTTCCTCTTGAGGGAGATGCCCGCTGGACTCCCGGCGGCCCGGTCATGAACGGCCTTGGAGCGGGGCTCGCAATGGCCTGATGAAGCTCCGTCATCGTCGCTCTCCTCTTGCCCCTCGGCGCGCTGCGAGGGAGCGACCACGAACTGGCCGCTGCTGCCTGAAGAAGCCTCGTGGGCCTCCACCTCAGGCGCCGCGCTCTTCGAGGTGCTCGAGCTCTCCGCTGGAGAGGCAGAGCCTCCCGAGGCGCCGGTTGCGCCTGCGTCGGATTCCACAGGCGTTACCGTCGTCTCCTCGTCGCCTCAGCTGGCGCCCCCTGCGCCGCGGACTCAGGATCTTCGCGGGGCCCCGCATGACCCTTGGGCACCAGGCCCCACCGGTCGAACTTCGGCATCGTCTGCACGAGCGAGACGCGGCGCCCAAGGTCAATCCTGTGGAGCGGGACCGCCTTATCGCCAGGCTGGGGGATATCAGGAGCCGTGAAGAGCGTCTCCATAATGGTGCGCACCTCCTGCTGCGTGAAGAGGTTTGCGCTCAGGCGCATTTTGTCCCTCTGGTTGGAGTAAAGCCACATTGCGTCCGCGTGCCACTGGAGCGGAGCAATGCGGCGCTTCACGAAGTCCTTGGCCACCATCTGCCCGGTGAGGCCTGCCTCGCGGAGGTCCTTCAAGCGCCTCATCACAGGGCCAAGCGCGGCTCCCTTGAGCGCTTTAGAAGACCAGCTCGCCCTCTTCATCGGAGGCGCCTCGGGCAGGTCAAAGAAGGCGCTCCGGCTGCCAAACTTCATGAGGAACCAGCGCTTGCGGAAGTCCTCCACCCTCTTCGTCACATTGGTCACAATGTTCTCGCCGTTCCGCGCGATGGGGATGTATGTGCCCTTCATGCCCTCCGCGATGCGGAAGGACACGCACCCTGACCGCTCCTTGTTCGCCGTGAACCGGAGCGCGTAGAAGCTTCGGAAGAGGTCCACCGAAGGTGGATGCCGATGTATGCCTCGCAGAGGTAGGCGAAGATGGCGAGGACAAGGATGGAATTAGGATGGAGATGAAGGACCTGGATCTGGTAGCGCTCCAGAATCGCCAGGAAGAAATCGGAGAAAGGAGGCACAAGCCCGGCGAATAGGGTGTGCATGAAGATGGGGTAGAAGTCGCCGAAGGAGTTGTCCGCCGGCTTAAGCACCGTAGCGCCGTGCTCGTTGGTCGCTGAAGCCGCCATGTGACGCACTTTCTCCAGCTGCGCCTTCTTCTTAAAGCGGAAGCCGGTCAGAGCCGGCTCGAAGTCGCCGACCTGCTGCGTCGCGGCAGGTTCGCCGCCCTGCACCACGGCTTTGCCTTTCGAGGCCGCGGAAGCTTTCTTGGGCGCCATTGCCGCAGGATTGCAAGGGGGGAGGTGCGTCGAAGACACAGGAGCGCAGGCGTCAAGAGCAAGGAGACGGGCGCGCAAATGAGGCAGTAACTGCTGCCTGAACCGGTGCTGCAGGCTTTATTCCCCTCCGAGCAGTTACCGAGACGTGGTGGGACCCCCCACTACGCCCATCATCTCCGAGGAGAACGTGTCGTCGCGGCGTAACTGCCCTGCACGTGTCTCAGGCCGGCCGGACACTTTGGGCCCATGACGGTTCGCCTGCGTCCATCGGACTACATCGTGCCCATCATGGGCCCGGGGGCTACTGTCGGCCCAGTGAAATCCAGGGTGTGCTGGGCCTGTCCTATACGGCCCTCGACACTTGATGGCGATTTTTGCTAAGGACCAAGCCTACGGCTTGGAGAGCCTCGTGAGGCGAATTGCCTCGCGAGGGGATTTGAGGCAGCGGAGGCCTGCGGAGGCCATATCCACTGCTGCCCCCTCTTTAAGGAAATCTCCCCTGGGGAGAGGTCAACGCCGAATTCTCTACAGGGCATCCAAGCCCTCGTGGAGATCGCTTCGCTGCAAAGCAACCTCTGCAGAGCGCACATGGGCTCTGCAGCGGCCGCAGAGTGACGCGCGCCCCTGCGCGCGGTGACGACGACGCCGCAGTTGCCATTTTGGTGATTAAAGGGGTCAATAAAGCTATGTCACCCGCTCCGGACTACAAGGATTTCCTCTTTGGTGATAAGGGGACCGGCCGGCGCTACGCTCCAAGGCCAACGTCACCGTGGGCACCCCCACGTTCCTCTGCGGCCCCAGCTGGACGTCCTGCATGGACGGTGGTACTCTGCTACAGGAGTCAGCTTTACGCTCATGGACCGCGTCCATGGACATCCGGGCTGCGATGCACCGCGCTCCACCTTCTGCGCCACGTGACAGCCCTACCACAGTGCGAGTGCAAGGAGGGAGCACGGGGCGCCTATAAAAGGAGAGCAAGGTGCACCGTAGCAAGGGATCGCATTCTCATTCCAGCATCGCCACTTACGCGCAAGGAAGAAGAAGACCCTTGCTTCCCTTCCTTGTATACACCATTGCCAAAAGAGAGCCTTCGGCAAGCTCATTGTACTGTAACCTCTACAAGCAGTGCAATACAGACAAGCAGGAGTAGCGGTATTACCTCCACACGAGGGCCGTGAACCTGGGTATGGGCTGGTGTTCATCTCTGTCGTGATGTCCCTCCGCTTGCTCGACGAGCACCGTCGCCGTGCAGGTTGAGGGTTGTTTGACCAACGTGTTCAGCCCCTTACACGAACTCTCTTCGTGAGCTTGACTATCCCTGTTTCGTGGGAGTCATTCTCCGACATGTCCCTGTAGCGACCGAGGCGCACTGGCGCCATCGCCGTGCTCGCGCCGCACCCGACGCCGGACCCCCCTTCACTGCCTTCCTCTGCGAAGAGCACGAGCACACCGAGGCCCCCACTGCCCCTGCCCTATCCACTCGCCCTCTCGTTGCTTTCCCGTCGCCCCTTTTTCTCTCCCCGCCATGGCCGCCAAGCTCGAGCTTGCCGAGCTCGTCGCCGCCGTTTGAAGGCCTCCGAAGCAAATCGAAGCTCAACCGCACCTCCGCCGTGCTCTCCTCTACCTCCACGCAGAAGGAATCGACGCGGAACGTCACGAATCGCCGTCGCCATCGCCGTTTCCCCGCCGCCGACCGAAGCTCCGCCGCGGCCTCGCCGGTTGATTTCGCCTCCGTCCGTCCACCTCCGGCCACGCCGAGACCACCCACGAGACCAGGGTGAGATGCTGCTTCTTCCCATGCCCATCCCTCGCCGCTGTGTCGCGCGCCGCCGTCGCATTCTTGTCGCGCCGCGCTCACGTCGCACTGCCACCGTGCGAATTCGTTTTCTTTCAGTTTCAGTTTCGACAGTTGGACCGGAAACTCCGGCCCAACTCCGGTGCAACTCCGGACTGGGTCCAGTGGCTGCCGAAATGGGCTGACAAATTGCTGGACCGGAAACTCCGGCCCATGAGCATTTCGGGACCGGAAATTCCGGCCTGGACAAAAAAAATGCAAAGTTTCTTTTTCCTTTTTTTTTTCCTCTCGATAGCACATGTCCCCGCTCCCCTCGCCTTTAGAGTATCGAACTCCGATGATTCCAGCATATCCATCCCCTTCCACGAGTCGGGTACTTAAATTATTTCATCGTTGAAATTAAATTATTAAAAGAATAAATTTAAGAGAGAATATCATAAAAGTAATAACTTTTCACCGGGACCTCAGAAAAATGTGTTCTTTATATCAAAATGCTCAGAACAACATGAGTGATCCAAAATCTCTATCATCATGCATCATCGATCACAATTACAATAATGTGCTCTAGTAGTCATGACACTCATTAAGTTTTAATATGGGGTTTCTTCCCAATTATGCAATAAATATAACGGGGACCCCATTTAATTTGTTGGTCATGTTTAAAGTTTCTAGGGTGCATTTAAAATGTCATATCATCATCTTGTATGCATTGCACAATTGCCATGTGTTGATTGCTCTTCCGGTGTTTTTGTGCATCGGTAGATCAAGGAGGTGAAGTGCCACCCCCGTCTTGACGATCCGTACTACCAGCCGTATCACAAGGCAAGCGTAATCCCCCCTCTGAGCATATCTTATCCTATGTTTCCGCAAATATTTTCTCCACTATAATATTGCATGCGGTTCTAAATGTCAACTTTTGTCGGATTAGAGTATCCTATAGTTGCATTAATTTCCCTATGCCAATATCTGTTTCCCTCCTATTATCCATAGGTTTGTGTTGTTGGCCGAGATACTATAAATGCTATGTGATGCTTAGCCATGCCTAGTTATATGCATAGCTGTACGATGGATATATGTGTTGTTGGAAACAGGTGTGAAATGTGGAGATGATGGTGGAGAAATGTGGTGACAGGTGATAAGATGCTAAAAAGGTGGGGATGAGAGGCCACTGTGGTTGTGGTGCTTTGTCTCGTTCTCGCCGCCTAGGTGCGAGTTCTTTACCTCCCGAACCAAGACTGAGCGTGCAACCATGCGTGAGGCCTATGCATTCGCAGTGCAGGAACCCTCATAGACTAAATAACTCGAGCGGGGCTAGCCAGGGTCCTCTAGTTTGAGCTTCCATTTGCGCGTGCGTGAGTTGGTGGCTAGATCTGAGATGAGGATGGTGGTGTTAGGAAAATGAGTGGCGTGGGGCGGGGTGTTGTGATCCTGGCAGTCCTACCGCCACTGATGATCCTGGAAAGTCCTTAACGAGGGAGAAGTCGACACCGCTCCCACCCAGCCGGTTCTCCAAGGAAGAGAGCTAAGCTAGGTAATGGGCCGGACGGTACGCGTGGCAAACATTGTACACCCCTGCAGGGTTAAATCTTTTCGAAAAGCCGTGTCCACGGTTAAGGACAACTTGGGAAAGGACGATAAGATCATAGAATAACTTTAACGGAATGATTAAAAACTGGGTACTAGAGGTACCACTCAAGATTGTAAGGTGAGCTTCCTCGAGGGTGATTCGGGGAGGTGCCTTTGATGAACAGGTACAGTGGTTGATGATGGTTGATGATGAGTAAGGTGATGAAAGAAAGAGTTACTCCTTACCTCTTTTGAAAATATTCTGAATAGTCGATGCCTTGAGTTATGTTTTCATAAATAAAATCAGCTTTATGCAAAACAGCCATATAACTTTGAAAGCCTCATCGAGCTAATGCTCTATATAAATCTTGCGAGTTCGTCGAACTCAACGTCGTTTGTTTTGTTTCAGAGGAGGACTTCACCGACCTCGAAGGTGGGTTCTTTGTGGACGTCGACGAGTAGTCTGGGGTTCCCAGGTGGCAGCTTGGGACATCCTGGAACAGCTGGCGTTGTGATGTTTATCTGTAGGCCTCTTAGGCCATATTGGATCTTGTTGTTTAGAACAACCTAATTTGCTTCCGCTTGTTGTAATGTTGGGTCTGTGACCTCTGGTTGTCATTTGCTATCTTTCTCTATTATAAGAGTTGAACTATATGATTTGTGTCGTAGAGTCTGTGATGTGCCAGTTGTTCCACAAGTCTTGGTCTCTCTATTATGCATTGAGGGTTGTGCCTGTGTTAAGGCATCAATCGGGGTGTTGCGTTGCCGATGATCCATTCCGAGCAACGCCTGCCAAAGGTTTTGGCCGGGGATTGGTAAACCCGTAACCTCCGGTTGTATCGCTTAACCGGTGACACACAGCATCACTGTATAACAGTCAGGTCAGGGCGCCACAAGTTGGTATCAGAGCAGTACTGCCTGTAGGAAACCCTTCTACTGGTCGATGTTGAGTCTAGTGTTTGTGAAAATATTTTTAACCTAAAAATGAGTTGTGAAAACCATCTTAGGATTCTTTTTACTCCTTATCTGGTTACCCTCTAATCTCGGAGCAATCTTACCTCGATTTGATTAAAGGTTTTACTTCTCACTGTTACTTCAAAATGATTAGAAACGGGGTGGGTTCGACCTTTAGTGTTATGTGTCACGTTGCTCCCGCTGCGTTGCAATCCCAAATCAACTCAGATGTTTCTACCGAGTTTAATCTTTGATCCTTTCTTTGGGTTTTAACCCAGGACTTGAACATAAGGTCCCGGATTGTGCCAACTAGAGTGTGTTAAGTTGTGATTTCTTAACTCTCACTAGTAGCACATGATGCTGATCTTTGACCCAAGTTCTATCTTGTTGTTTTCCTTCTCGCAAAGTATTATCGTCCCTAGTCTGTGTACTTGAGTAGACGCTAATGCTATTGTTCGACCATTCGGAGAAAGATACTAACTGTGTCATTGTCAAATCTCCAGAATGGCTCGAGGAGGTCGTGGAGGCCGTGGTGGTCGCGGTAACCACAATGATGATGAGGATGATCTGCCGCCACCACCCTCGATGGCTGAGGTCTTGATGGCCATTGAGGAGAACCGTGGGCGCAATGAGCGCTTGCTGAAGTTGGTGCAGCAGAATGCACGGAGGAACGAGTGCAACACTCTCACTGAGTTCCTGCGCTCGCAGCCACCCACTTTGCTGATGCTAAGGAGCCACTGGAAGCTGATGATTGGCTTCGTGCTTTGGAGCGCAAGTTCTCCGCGCTTCATGTCCCATTGGCTGAGCAAGTCAACTTTGCCACCTATCTCTTGGTTGGTGCTGCTGGCTGTTGGTGGGAAAGCCATGTGGCTTTGTTTCCAGCCAACCATGTCTTCACCTGGGCTGATTTCGCACTGCCTTCCGTGCGGAGTACATTCCCAGCCGATCATGGACTTGAAGAGGAGGGAGTTCCTGGATTTGCAACAGGGACGGATGGACCTCCGCACTTATGGTCGTGAGTTCAACCATCTCTCTCGTTACGCCCCAAGGGACGTGACCAATGATGCTGACAAGCAAGAGCTGTTCCGCAAGGGTCTGAATCCGCAGCTCCGCTATGAGCTATTGCCCTTCAGGTTCCAGACCTATCAGGAGCTGTTCAACCAGGCTTTCACCTTGAGCAAGGAAGAAAGGAACTTGAAGCTTCCAAGAGGCCCGCACATGGGGACCACCAGAGTTCCTCGGGTTCTGAGAGCAAGAAGCGCAGGGTGTTTGTCCCTACAGCGCCGTACCTCGTGCTCCCTTCATGCCGAGGCAGCAGGATATAGGCCACCTCCTCCGCGTCCCACTACTTCGACACTTGGGATAGGCGGGAGTGGGTACCGTCCTATGCTACCTGCTCCACCTGGACTCACTTGCTACACCTGTGGCCAGGCTGGTCACTACTCCAGGGAGTGCCCCCAGAAGGCACCTCTCGCGATAACTCCTGCACGAGCCCCTGCCACTCCAACTGGCAAGGCTGGACCTATTGTGCGTGGTCGCCTGAACCACATCTCTGCTGAAGAAGCTGAAGAGGACCCCGGCGTTCTTATGGGTGAGTTACGAATCAACGGCAATACAGCTACAGTTTTGTTTGACTCTGGAGCATCGCATTCATTCATATCCATAGCTTTTGCAAAAGACCACAACATACCGTTCGAGAAAATGAGCCATCCCTTGGTGATTGCCACTCCTGGCTCCAAATGGCAAACCGATGGGGTTACTCCTGAGGTCCAGATTAATATAGGTTCCTTGTCCTTTCCTTATGCCTTGGTAGCTCTGAAGTCCAAAGGCATTGATGTCATACTGGGCATGAACTGGCTAACCAAATATCAGGCTAATCTCGACTGTGCCGCCAAGACCATTACCGTGACCGCTCCTTCCGGTGACATTGTGAAGTATTGGCCTGCAACATCAATACCTCCGTCCGCCGTCGTACCCGCTCACCTGAGATTCTCCTTTGCTTTATGGAAGGCGAATCCCCTCCTGAAATCCAGGACATACACGTGGTGTGTGACTTCCCGGATGTGTTCCCGGAAGAGTTGCCTGGCATGCCTCCTGACCGAAGTGTGGAGTTTGTCATAGAGCTACTCCCGGTACCGCTCCAATTTCCAAGAAGCCCTACCGTATGCCGGTGGAAGAGTTGGCTCTGTTGAAAGAGCAAATTGATCAGCTGTTAGCTAAGGAGTTCATCCAGCCTAGCAGTTCACCTTGGGGTTGTCCGGTACTCTTTGTCAAGAAGAGGGATTCTACCGTGCCTCGTCTAGTCTCTGACTATCGACCGTTGAATGCGGTGACAATCAAGAACAAGTATCCTATTCCTCGCATCAATGATCTGTTGGATCAGTTAGCTGGTGCAACGGTATTCTCCAAGATGGATCTGAGGTCAGGCTACCATCAGATAAAAATCAGAAAGGAGGATATTCCAAAGACGGCATTTGTTACTCGTTATGGCTCATATGAGTATACCGTCATGTCCTTTGGTCTCACAAATGCCAGCTACTTTCATGAGGCTCATGAACTCTGTCTTCATGGATTATCTTGACAAGTTTGTCGTCATTTACATTGATGACATTCTCATCTATTCCAAAACCAATGAAGAGCATGAGGAACATCTTCGTTTGGTTCTGACAAGACTTCGAGAACACCGCCTCTATGCCAAGTTCTCCAAGTGTGAGTTTTGGTTGGATAATCTTATCTTCCTTGGTCATGTGATATCCGCTAATGGTGTGGCTGTCATCCTGACAAGATTCAGTCCATTCTGGATTGGAAAACTCCAATGTCAGTCAAGGACATCCGTAGCTTTCTCGGATTGGCGGGTTACCGCCGATTCATCGAAGGTTTCTCCAAGATAGCCAAGGCCCTGACTGACCTTCTCAAGAAGGATAAAAAGTTTGTATGGTCGGCCGAAGCTGAAGAGAGTTTCAAACACTGAAAGCCAAGCTCACGTCCGCTCCTGTGCTTGTCCTGCCGGACACAAGCAAGGATTTCGTCGTCTTCTGTGACGCCTCTCTACAAGGCTTGGGTTGTGTATTGATGCAAGATGGCCATGTGGTGGCTATGCTTCTCGCCAACTTAAGCCGCATGAGCTCAACTACCCAACTCATGATCTAGAACTTGCCGCGGTGGTCTATGCTTTGAAGCAATGGAGACCATACCTGTTTGGTAACCGTTGCGAGATCTTCTCGGATCACAAGAGTCTGAAGTACCTCTTCACCCAGCCGGATTTAAATCTCAGGCAAAGGCGTTGGTTGGAGTTAATCACGGACTACAATGTGAGTCTGAACTATCAACCCGGCAAAGCAAACGTCGTGGCTGACGCGCTAAGTCGGAAGTCCTATTGCAACAATCTGATGATTGAAAGGCCCAACCTGCTCTTCATGAAGAGTTCGCCCGTTTGAACCTGGAAATTGTTCCCTCGGCTACTTGCAAATCTGGAGATCAAATCTACTCTTGTAGACCAGATTAAGGATGCTCAAACTGACAAGGGTATTCAGAAAATCAAGAGAACATTGCTAGCGGGAAGGCAAAATGTTTTTCTGTCAATGAATCCGGAGTTGTTTATTTTGGTGACCGCTTGGTTGTGCCAAAGAAACAAAATTGAGAGGGCTGATCCTCCAAGAAGCTCATGAATCTCCTCTCTCTATTCATCCCGGTAGTACCAAGATGTACCAAGACCTTCGACCACTATTCTGGTGGACTCGTATGAAACGAGAAATTGCCAAGTATGTTGCTGAATGCGACACCTGTCGACGGGTAAAGGCTGAACATCAAAGACCTGCCGGCACTCTTCGCCCTATTGCAGTCCCGAGTGGAAATGGGATGAAATTGGTATGGACTTCATCACCGGGTTTCCCCGATCTCAAAAGGGCAACAATGCTATCTGGGTAATCATTGATCGTCTTTCCAAGGTTGCTCACTTCCTACCAGTCCGTGATGATATACGGGCAAGTCAACTTGCTGACTTATATTTGGCTCGTATTGTTCCATTGCATGGGGTCCCTCTGAGGATCATATCGGACCGTGGAAGTATCTTTGTCTCCAAGTTTTGGCAGAGTTTCCAAACTGCTATGGGGTCCCGTCTCAACTTCAGTACCGCCTACCATCCTCAAACTGATGGTCAGACCGAAAGAGTGAACCAAGTATTGGAAGACATGCTTCGGGCATGTGTAATCTCTTTTGGCAAGGGTTGGGAAAAGTATCTCCCTTTCGCGGAGTTCTCCTACAACAATAGCTATCAAGCTAGTCTGGGCATGGCTCCATTCGAGGCTTATATGGAAGAAAATGCCGTACTCCTCTGAATTGGTCCGAGACCGGAGAGAGAGCACTCTTTGGTCCTGATGTGATCAATGAAGCTGAGGAGAAGGTTCGAATCATAAGAGAAATCTGAAGATTGCTCAGTCTAGGCAGAAGAGCTACTATGATAAGCATCATCAGGAAATTCACTATGAAATTGGTGATAAAGCTTATCTCCGTGTCTCTCCCCTTCGTGGCGTTCGCCGCTTCGGAATCAAAGGGAAATTGGCACCTCGCTATGTTGGTCCCTTTCACCGTTCTAGAAAAGCGAGGAGATCTTTCTTATAAGTTGGAGTTACCGGTCAAATTCCCAAATGTACATGATGTGTTTCATGTCTCCCAACTTCGCCGGTGCTTCAAGGATCCTATCCATGGGGTCAATCATGAAGAGCTAGATCTACAAGAAGACCTCACTTATCGTGAGCATCCTATCCGTGTCTTGGATGAAGCTGAAAGAAAGACCCGCAACAAGACTACCAAGTTCCTCAAAGTTCAATGGTCACATCATTCCGAGGAAGAAGCAACTTGGGAACGAGAGTCTAGTCTTCGTGAGGAGTATCCCGACTTCTTCTCGCAATCTTAGAATCTCGGGGCGAGATTCCTGTAAGGAGGGTAGAGTTGTAACAGCCCAAAGCTGAGAAGCTAAAAACCTGTGTAATTTTTCCACTTTTGAGTTGAATTGCATCATGGCATCCATGCATAACTTGTCTCCTTTGAGTTAACACAACATTGGTATCGAATTGATATGGAGTTGCTAAAACCAAATGCTAAAGTGCTCTAACAAAACTTTCACAACAACGAGACACTCGAAGTTGCAAAACAAAAATACTTGGACATCCATGTTTGTCAAGGAAGTTCCAAGAGTTTAAATATTGTTGTTGCCCTTGCTCCAAAATGTTAGAGGAGCAACATTTTGGAAATTAGCAAAATTTGCCACCATGAGACACTATGAACAAAAGTGGTACAAAACAATTTATCTTTGAACCCCAATTTTTGTGGAGCAACTAAGTGACAAGGGGAGGCTACCCTAATTATTTCATAATTTTTGGATAAGTTCAAATGCCTCAAATAATTCAAATACAGCTGCTATTATTATTCTAATTAGGAAAAGGACCTCCTTGTAAATGGAAAAGGACCGATCTGTGTTAGCAGAAATCTGCCGGGGGCTATTTGCAAATTCGCGTCTTCTTCCTCTCCTGTCCCTGTAGCGACCGAGGCGCACTGGCGCCATCGCCGTGCTCGCGCCGCACCCGACGCCGGACCCCCCTTCACTGCCTTCCTCTGCGAAGAGCACGAGCACACCGAGGCCCCCACTGCCCTGCCCTATCCACTCGCCCTCTCGTTGCTTTCCCGTCTCCCCTTTTTCTCTCCCCGCCATGGCCGCCAAGCTCGAGCTTGCCGAGCTCGTCGCCGCCGTTTGAAGGCCTCCGAAGCAAATCGAAGCTCAACCGCACCTCCGCCGTGCTCTCCTCTACCTCCACGCAGAAGGAATCGACGCGGAACGTCACGAATCGCCGTCGCCATCGCCGTTTCCCCGCCGCCGGCCGAAGCTCCGCCGCGGCCTCGCCGGTTGATTTCGCCGCCGTCCGTCCACCTCCGGCCACGCCGAGACCACCCACGAGACCAGGGTGAGATGCTGCTTCTTCCCATGCCCATCCCTCGCCGCTGTGTCGCGCGCCGCCATCGCATTCTTGCCGCGCCGCGCTCACGTCGCACTGCCACCGTGCGAATTCGTTTTCTTTCAGTTTCAGTTTCGACAGTTGGACCGGAAACTCCGGCCCAACTCCGGTGCAACTCCGGACTGGGTCCAGTGGCTGCCGAAATGGGCTGACAAATTGCTGGACCGGAAACTCCGGCCCATGAACATTTCTGGACCGGAAATTCCGGCCTGGACAAAAAAAAATGCAAAGTTTCTTTTTCCTTTTTTTTTCCCTCTCGATAGCACATGTCCCCGCTCCCCCTCTCGCGTTTAGAGTATCGAACTCCGATGATTCCAGCATATCCATCCCCTTCCACGAGTCGGGTACTTAAATTATTTTCATCGTTGAAATTAAATTATTAAAAGAATAAATTTAAGAGAGAATATCATAAAAGTAATAACTTTTCACCGGGACCTCAGAAAAATGTGTTCTTTATATCAAAATGCTCAGAACAACATGAGTGATCCAAAATCTCTATCATCATGCATCATCGATCACAATTACAATAATGTGCTCTAGTAGTCATGACACTCATTAAGTTTTAATATGGGGTTTCTTCCCAATTATGCAATAAATATAACGGGGACCCCATTTAATTTGTTGGTCATGTTTAAAGTTTCTAGGGTGCATGTAAAATGTCATATCATCATCTTTGTATGCATTGCACAATTGCCATGTGTTGATTGCTCTTCCGGTGTTTTTGTGCATCGGTAGATCAAGGAGGTGAAGTGCCACCCTCGTCTTGTGACGATCCGTACTACCAGCCGTATCAGCAAGGCAAGCGTAATCCCCCCTCTGAGCATATCTTATCCTATGTTTCCGCAAATATTTTCTCCACTATAATATTGCATGCGGTTCTAAATGTCAACTTTTGTCAGATTAGAGTATCCTATAGTTGCATTAATTTTCCCTATGCCAATATCTGTTTCCCTTCCTATTATCCATAGGTTTGTGTTGTTGGCCGAGATACTTATAAATGCTATGTGATGCTTAGCCATGCCTAGTTATATGCATAGCTGTACGATGGATATATGTGTTGTTGGAAACAGGTGTGAAATGTGGAGATGACGGTGGAGAAATGTGGTGACAGGTGATAAGATGCTAAAAAGGTGGGGATGAGAGGCCACTGTGGTTGTGGTGCTTTGTCTCGTTCTCGCCGCCTAGGTGTGAGTTCTTTACCTCCCGAACCAAGACTGAGCGTGCAACCATGCGTGAGGCCTATGCATTCGCAGTGCAGGAACCCTCATAGACTAAATAACTCGAGCGGGGCTAGCCAGGGTCCTCTAGTTTGAGCTTCCATTTGCGCGTGCGTGAGTTGGTGGCTGAGATCTGAGATGAGGATGGTGGTGTTAGGAAAATGAGTGGCCGTGGGGCGGGGTGTTGTGATCCTGGCAGTCCTACCGCCACTGATGATCCTGGAAAGTCCTTAACGAGGGAGAAGTCGACACCGCTCCCACCCAGCCGGTTCTCCAAGGAAGAGAGCTAAAAGCTAGGTAATGGGCCGGACGGTACGCGTGGCAAACATTGTACACCCCTGCAGGGTTAAATCTTTTCGAAAAGCCGTGTCCACGGTTAAGGACAACTTGGGAAAGGACGATAAGATCATAGAATAACTTTAACGGAATGATTAAAAACTGGGTACTAAAGGTACCACTCAAGTTTGTAAGGTGAGCTTCCTCGAGGGTGATTCGGGGAGGTGCCTTTGATGAACAGGTACAAGTGGTTGGTAATGATGGTTGATGATGAGTAAGGTGATGAAAGAAAGAGTTACTCCTTACCTCTTTTGAAAATATTCTGAATAGTCGATGCCTTCGAGTTATGTTTTTCATAAATAAAATCAGCTTTATGCAAAACAGCCATATAACTTTGAAAGCCTCATCGAGCTAATGCTCTATATATAATCTTGCGAGTTCGTCGAACTCAACGTCGTTTGTTTTGTTTCAGAGGAGGACTTCACCGACCTCGAAGGTGGGTTCTTTGTGGACGTCGACGAGTAGTCTGGGGTTCCCAGGTGGCAGCTTGGGACATCCTGGAACAGCTGGCGTTGTGATGTTTATCTGTAGGCCTCTTAGGCCATAATCTGGATCTTGTTGTTTAGAACAACCTATTTTGCTTCCGCTTGTTGTAATGTTGGGTCAGTGACCTCTGGTTGTCATTTGCTATCTTTCTCTATTATAAGAGTTGAACTATATGATTTTGTGTCGTAGAGTCTGTGATGTGCCAGTTGTTCCACAAGTCTTGGTCTCTCTATTATGCATTGAGGGTTGTGCCTGTGTTAAGGCATCAATCGGGGTGTTGCGTTGCCGATGATCCATTCCGAGCAACGCCTGCCAAAGGTTTTGGCCGGGGATTGGTAAACCCGTAACCTCCGGTTGTATCGCTTAACCGGTGACACACAGCATCATTGTATAACAGTCAGGTCAGGGCGCCACAGAGCAGCAGGCTCTACAAAGTGGGACTCGTGATTATCCTGCTTGTTGCTGCCCTTGATGGACTGCTGATATAACTCAACCAGGTGCTTGGGGGTGGGGCAGTTGCGAGACCAATGATTCTCGCATCCACATCTAAAGCATTTTCCTTGCTTTCCCCTAGTCTGAGCACCTGGATCAGCTCTGAATTTTTCTTTGCCTTTCCTTCTTCCTCTACCCTTGCCCTTGAATGCATTGCTCCTTTTTCCCTTCCATCCTTGGTTCCCTTTGTCCTTTTTGTGGCCATGGGAACTCCCAACACTTTGAGTGATCGCGTGTGCTTCAGGCACAACCATAGTCCCAGTTGAGCGGGCGCTATGGTTCTTCATAAGAAGTTCATTTTGTTTTTCTGCCACTAACAGGACAGAGATCAACTCATAGTACTTGGCATATTTGGCATGCATGTATTGCTCTTGCAACACCATGTTGGTGGGATGGAACGTTGACAAAGTTTTGTCAATTATATCAGCATCAGTGACTTTCTGGCCACACGTTCTGAGCAGGGAAACAATGCGGTGCAACGCAGAGTTCACTAGTACAGAACGACACATCCGATACCCCTCTATGGAAACGGCACGAGTTAGGCGACAGAGAATCGCGACTTTAGCGTTGCGGACGAGGCCTGGCAGAGGCTGGTCCGTCAACATTGGTTACGGAGGATTTTATATCTCCGTTACCAAATATATCGGCAACGGTCATAAATTCGTCTCCGTTTCCAATATGTGTCTCTATGGCAACGGTTGTTTATGTATATCCGTTTGCGATGTGCTTGGGAAATTGCAGTTGCAAACTGGAAGCGCGCCTGTTCAATGCGGCTTAATTCACGAGGGATTGGAACCGCCTGCTCGACGCTAACAAAATGTGACTGGAACCGCGCGAAGCCAGGCAGGTCCCGCATTCTCCCCTTCGTTCTCTCCCCTTCGTTCTCTACCACACTAGCACAACCGCCATGGAGGAACCCTGGTGGCAGAACGAGGAAGTCCCGAGCGACGATGCGAGCGCTGAAGACCACGGTGAAGTTCCATGGTGTGATCAAGACGGGCCGTCGGACTCGGACCCCGACGACTCGGACCCGCCATCTTCACGCTCTGTAGAAGATGACTCCGACGACTTGGACCCGCTGTCTTCACGCGAAGGAGAAGACGACTCCGAAGAGGACGAGTCGCCGGCGGAAGAGGAGCCGGAGGACCCGCCGGAGCCGTATTCTAGCCAGGGAGAATACGATGCCGATGATGAGGAGGAGGAGGAGGCGTCGGAGGAGGCGCCGGAGGAGGAGGCGCCAGAGAAGGACGCGCCGGAGGAGGACACGCCGGAGAAGGAGGATCACGCTCCGGAGAAGGAGGCGCGAGAGGAGGACTCGCCGGAGAAGGACGCACGGCCGGAGAAGGAGGAGCACGAGCCGGAGGAGGAGGAGCGTGCGCCTGAGGAGAAGGCAACCGGCAAGAAGCGACGCCGCGCCGCGGATGACAATGGCGCGGAGGCAGGGCGTAAGAAGAACAAGTAGAGTAGAGTAGATAGATAGTTCAATTCTACTGTATCGATCCTTCGTAAGTAGGTCCAGTGTGTCAGTGAAGAGATAAAAGGCAACGGTTGTTTATTGCCTCCGTTTGCGATGTTAGTGCTATATATGTGCCACTGCGGCAACCCTAATGCTCTCGCTCTCACTCTCACTCCACAGTCACAGTATGGCGGCGGCTTCAAGCAGCACACCAGATCTAACCCTTATCTCGTAGATCTGAGCGGCGCGTCCGGCCGGCATCGCCGCTGTTCATCTTCCCCCAGCGGCGCGTCGGCGAGCTGCCGCACATCTTCCCCCAGCGGCGCGTCGTGAGCCGCCGCGCATCCCCCCAGTGGCTCGTCGGTGAGCCGCCGCGCATCTTCCCCGAGTATGTCGCCGACGCGGATCTACTGGTCTATTGCCGTGCATCTTCCCCGGGTATGTCGCCGACTTGATCTTACATTTTGTTTAAAGTAGCACAGAAAACTTGTCTAGTATTTGAAGTCTAGTATTGTGTTATGTCTAGTATTGTAGTACTGCCGATGATGAATACGCCCCTCGACACTAGATCTTACATTTTATTTAAAGTAGCATCTACCGATCTAGTATTGTAGTACTGTCTAGTATTGTAGTACTGTCTAGTATTGTAGTATTGTGTTCTGTCTAGTATTGTAGTACTGCCGATGATGAATACACCCCTCAACACTAGATCTTACATTTTATTTAAAGTAGCATAGAAAACTTGTCTAGTATTTGAAGTCTAGTATTGTGTTGTGTCTGTTTTTAGTACTGCCGATGATGAATACATCCCTCAATACTAAATCTTGCACTATTTTAAGTCTACTAGGGTAAATTAATTTCAACGCTTTGTAGTACTACAGATGATGAATAGATCCCTCACTACTAGTAGTACCGATGATGAATAGATTAATTTCAACCCGTTGTCAATGTGCTAATCCTCGTTATGGTTTTGTGTAGCTAGTGTATGAAGTAATAGTATATTTCGGCGACAATGCATAAAAATGGTGAGGCAATTGAAGGTAACATCACTTTCAAGCTCTGCCTCCAAATCGTTTCGATCGGACAGCAAGCACACGGATATAGGCGCTTAAGGTGTAAACTGTTTTCATCTTAAATTGTATTTTATGTCATGTAGCATCATATTTTGCTCTTTTCTAACTAGACATCCATGATTTGGAGAAGCATGAAACCGCTACTCGAGTCTTTTGCTAGGTCGAATTCCGTTTTCGGCGCTTCGGAACTGAGGAAGAAGATGGAGCTAGAGAAGAGTGGAGTGTCATAAAAGTTAAGTTTAGGGAGGCATGAGAATGATAGAATTAGTGAGGCATGTGTAACTCATCTTTTGATGCTATGTAATGATGACAATTCTTATATACGTTATGAATGGATTTGCTAGCAACTTTGTGCTTCTGCTGTGAGATTTTGAATGTCAATTGGCAACCGCATTGCTGCTGTAGGCTTCTGAACAAATCTCAATGCAAACGAGTAAAATAGAATCTCCGTTACTGATGCACCGATACATCGGAAACGGAGATTGGTCGGCAACCGTAGCCAACTTAGGCCTCATCGGTGACGGTTTTTTTGCCTCCGTTACCGATGAAGGCCTTCACATCAGTGACAGGGTCGGGGACACGGACCCTTTCTCCGTTGCCGAAGGGGTTTTTGGCCCGTTTCCGATGTGTCGTTCTGTACTAGTGGTTATAAGCTGTCACGGAATTGAAGTCTTGAAAACGTAGGTTTAACCAGTCACTCTGTGCTTGAGGAAGCGCAACAGACCTTTACTGGTCATAGCGATCCTTCAGGGATTGCCAAAGAGTGAGTGGATCCTCTTCAGTCAGATATTCAAGCTTCAACGCTGAATTGAGGTGATGCCTCAGAAAAATCAGCGCTTTCGCCTTTTCAGCGGCAGAAGGACCATTTGTGCCAGCTGCTGGCTGGTTAATGGCATGACTGAGAGACATGGATGTAAGGCTCAGCTTAGCATCCATAGCCCACGTGAGGTAGTTGCTGCCATCCAGGGCGAGCTCGGCAAATTCCTTGGAGTTGATGCCCGACATTTCCTGTATATTTAGATCATGCAACAATTTACTTCAGGTAAAATAAGTGCATGTCATGAGTGCTAACAGTGTAAATACTGGTATGTAAACAATTCCAGATGTTTATGCACTAATCAAATACTTCAGTATTTAATTTGCAAAGTCGTGGCCGTCTAAGCTTGACATAAGCCTCTCGTCTTGGCTTCTGGCCAACTGTTAGGCTGGCGAAGTATTTCCAACAACGTCACCGACGTCACCGGCAAGCGCACGACTCTGGCCAAGGTGGTACGATGGCGCAGAGCTTCAGGCTCTGGTCATGGCGCCGATAGCGACAAACGTGGCCTTCCGGACACACGCGGGTGACACACGGGGAACTGCAGGCTCCAGACGCCGATAGCGACGAACGCGGCCGTCTGGGCACACGCAGGGTACTCACACAGAGCTGCATGCTCTAGATGTCGAGCCGCCGGCACGTTGTGACCTCGTCACTAGCCTTCTAGTTAAGGCAATGCCATGATGCAAAGCTTCAGGCTCCGAACATTTTGCTGCTCAGCACTGCCGGTGCAGAACCATCCCATTCATGGGAGATAATGCTCACAACTTGTTTGAATCGGCTGCCTTGAGATTATTTTCTCGACCGATCAACATGAGCATGCAATATGCCGTACTACGATAGTACACTCATGTACACACGAAGCTATTTTAGAAGTGATTAGCAAGTAGCTTTGAACAACATACCTTTGCTCGAGAGCACTTGTGCTGATAACGTGTTGAGAACCGACGTTGTTCAATACTTGCTCAAATCACCACATACACAATAGCACAAACACGAGAACACAAGATGGAGATCAGAAGGCTGAGCTCTTTATTATGTTGTCTTGCACGTATACAAACTCAAGAAACTTGTGTGTCTAGCTCAATCTCTTGCCTTCTATTTATAGCCTCACTTCAAGGTCATTTTAGGTATTTAGCCCACACAAACCTGATCAAGGTTTCCTTGTCAAGCAAGGAGTACGATCCTTGGCATCCAAGGAAGCTAGCAAGCTTATCAACTTTCCCTTGGTCAACAAGGAGTACGTTGCCTTAGCATCAAAGGATACAACGTACTAGGAATAAGGCTTGGCCTCCAAGGATCAAGGATAGAGATCATGTTTCGTAACACTTTCCTGTTAAATCCAAGATTGTTCCTACAATTCCAAATAGAATAACAGAAAGCGGAAACGCCAATACGAATCCTACCCTTGGTCTTCTTATCTATCACGTTCAACCAATTTTCAAACATATTATAAACATTGGATAGGGAGGAGTGTTATAGGAAAAAAACAACTCGCCAAACAAGTTTTACAAATAGGCAAGATATAAACAAATGCTCAATAGTCTTTGAACAACCGCAAAAAGGCAACGCGGATTACCTTGCCAATTCTTCCGTGCGAGTTTACATGAATTTTTTAATTTTAAGCGGTATCCTTAGTTTCTTCAAGTTTGTTCTTAAGTATCTAGCATGTCCATTCATCAAATCACAATTCCTCGCCAATTTAACCATTAAACGTAAATTAAAAAAGTCTTAATTTAACACAAAAGTAAAATAAAATTTAACAACTCGTACATAAATGATACAAGAAGGAAGCAAAGGCCATCAAGGCCGCACTCGTTGATCCACTTTGCACTCTCATCGTCCAATAGGTCGGCATATTGATCGTCGACTCTTCCGTCAATTTTGCAAGACTAACTTTTTTTCCCTTCTCAATCACAGGGGCATCATTTGTGTTCGGCTTTTCAACTCCATTTTCATTTAGTTTTCATGCTTCTCCAATTTCATCCTCCTCCTCTTGATCTCCATCTTCTATGGGTCGAACACAATTCTCTCCCTAAGAAGAGTTTGTACCTCTTATCATTTTTCTCTCTCTCCTCTAATTGCTTAAAGGTCTTACCATGGATGGAGGAGATATCCATTCATGTGACGGACATTTTGCTTGTTGCACAGTCATGTGCCACCTTTCCTTCTCCCACCTCCTCCCATCAAATGTCTTGTCCTATTTTCAACGGGCCCTTGTCTGTCTGCCACCGCATCATCATCATATAGTCCAATAGATAGATTGAAGCTAGTTCCATCGGTGTAATTCATCCTTTTGTGGGATTCTTAAGATCCTCAAAGAGGGTGCACAACTTCAGTTCCTCATTCAATTCAATCCAACAATGGGACATTGAATGGTTTATTTTCCACTCGATAATACAAAGTGGCGGCTAACCCCATCTAGCAAGCAAGATGTATTTAACAATGCAATGAAAGGCAAGAAAACAGTTGAGTTGATAACATGTAAGCAAGACTTAATCAATGTCAGAGCCATTTTTGATCCCTGATATGCACTTGTACATCAAAATTTAAAAATGCAAAACTTGTTCAAGAACCTTTGGATCGTGGCTCATCTATGTTCGAGAGCCTTCACTGCTAGTGGAACGGGTTGCATTCGGCTCCCCATAGTGCTTGCGCTCAAGATTTGTTTTTGTAGTTTCTGCCAATACCTTGAACCTTTTGCTCGGTTCCACATATAGGATCCATGCTCATGGAAAATCAAGCATTGCCTAATAATTTGTCTTTATGGGTTGAGTATGAAGTACCTCTTGCCCCTTTGTGATGAAGGCGAGAGAGAGCGGAGGATTGTGAAATATTTGGGCCAGTAGGAAGATGGATTGGTCTGGACTGTCAAATCCAATGTGGCGGTAGTATTTGGGCGCTTCCAGGCCGTTACGTTTCCGCCCCACATATGGGTTGGGTATGAGGGTTGCCGGACAACTAGAACATTTAGGAGGTTTGGTTGGGTGGACATTTTCTGTCCAGGTCATACATAGGTTGTCCGCTCGGACAAATAGGGGGAGGTGGAGTCCGGTTGGATATTATCTTACCCCTCCTAGATCAACGAAAAATAACTATGTATGTTGATACAACCATTACGTGAGAAGTGTCGTAAGGTAAACAAAAGTAAGTCAACATAATAATTCGATTTTATCTTGGGTTTTCGTAAATTAACCGAGTGATTTTCCCTTTCATAATCAATAAATTAGGAATCTATTTACCTCGTTAAAACAATTAACGTAGAACGACTAGTAAAAAAGTGAAGAGAAGAAACAAATGACAAGCTCAAAATTTAAGCCTCCCCAAAAAGAAACACATTAGGTGGGAGGATATATAGATGGCCTTGCCCACCATGGCCATCGATTTTACTCTCTACTCAAAATCCCATACTAAACTGGTGGACTAAATTTAGCGATGCTCCCTTAAAACTTACTACCGACAGCCATAGCATTTGGTTTGTTTTTAAGGATCCTAAGATATATAGACTCTTAAATGAACGGAATCTCAATAAATCAACTCAATTTAAATGATAAGGGATGAGCCTAGAGATTAAAAAAACTTACGTAGAGCTATGGTTTCGGAACTGAGATGTCTAGTTCGACTTAAACTAACATCGAGGAGAATTGGGGTCAACTTAGGGACGTCCCTTAGGGTCCAAGTTGACTATCAAGTCCCTCTTGGCACTTTCGTAACATACGAGTATGTATCGATTGAACACTATGTACAAATCTATTTGAAAAATAACATTGAAGCAATACTCATTTACTGTATGATGACCTTCGTCATAAGGCCATTGTACGCACCCACACGACTAACTGCTTGTGGTGTGACTATGTACCCATCAAGATACTCATTATACTCCATTGTTTCAGTAACAACGATAAAAATCCTATGTTAGAAAAATGTTCGTCTTTCATATTTATTTACTTTCCTAGATGTTCTTTTATGTGGTTCATCTCATTGTTCATATTCATTTCAGTTTATTTGAGTTCTTGTGTTTTCTTCACGTCATTAAAAGTTAAGATCATTGGTATAAATGAAAGTGATATGATACCAAATGTTTGGAGAAAAGTGTAGCTCTCTCGAGCATCACTTACCCATGTGACATCCATACCTCTCTATAGGACCACCCAATCGAACAAGAACTCGTCAGTTTTATAATAGTTTTCAATAAGAGTAGTTGTTTAACTTCTAGTCGTCTCAACTACAAAGTGGGTCTAACTATCATTTTTCTTTACCGGTACTCTAGGTTTTTATGATATTGGGTAATTAATGTGTTTGGCTACTGTGACGTTGACCCACTTATGAATAGAATAAAGAAAATAGTAACCACGTAACAAGGATATAAGACTAGCCATAGTGGGAGTAACATAGGTAGTATCATGCATGCCACGTTGGCAAAAATATGACGTGGCACTGCAGTTAATGAGGAGAGAGATGATAGTGGTATCATAGGTAGATACCGTAACATAACGGATTCCAATGCAAGATGAGTGTGCATGCTAATAAATATACTAGTATATGATACCACAAATATGTTACTACCCACTATGTAACTAGTAACATAGATTAGTATCATATGCATGATACTAGTGTATGATACTCCCCACTATGGCTAGTCTAAGGAAAAACAATACCCTTTCCATAATAGGTGTAACTATCCTTCCATATTTATTCGGAGGATGCCCCCCTTCTTGTTTCAAGAAATCTCACAAATGGTTCGAAAATTTTCTCTGCCAAATTGCGCTCAGGCTATTAGCTGTGGAGGGACATCATAGAGGTGGATCACCACTTTGCATTCCTCTTGTAATTTCATTTTGTCTGCAATCTTACAATTCATCATAAGTTTCTACATACAGAACTTAACACCTTATAGGACATTCCATAATAATCAAAGTGTTAAGTAATGATCAAGCTCACCTCCACTAAAACCAAACAGGAATAATGTCACGACCAAACCAACTCAATTTTGATCTTTGATCAACAAACCTTTATAATTTAACAAAATACACAAATAAAATGAGACACGAGTCATCCGGCCATCCGGGATGATTCACACGACTCAATTCGGCCATCCGGGACGATTCCATAACGTGTTAATCATGCTCCAAAACGTCGGGATCTGCAATCCTCGACGATTCACACGACGTTATAAAAAAGTCAGGGACCGCTAGTCATAGACGATTCTACGACGATCCGGTGAACCTCTGAACGTCGCGAGGGATCCACGACGTTCCGTCAATCGTCGCGAACAACCGGACCGGCCCATCTAAGGACCATGTTTTTTTTCGTCGCGGCATGTGCCACGTGGCAGACGGCCGTTATCGCCGTTTGATGACGTCGTCTTATGATCGACGATTACAAGACGTCGCGGCGCGTGATGACGTCATGATACCGCGACGTTTTATTTTTTCGTCGCGCTGTTGCGGTAATCAGGTGCGTACACATGTTCTGCTGACGAGTAGACACGTGTCGACATATCCGGGACAAAAATTAGTTTTCGTCGCTACGGTTGTGACGTCATCATCCCTCTCGACGTTTGTTTTATCCGTCGCGTCGGCCGTACATCTGTATGCAGACACGTGGTCCAATCATACGTGTACACATGTCCTCTGTCGATGACGGAAAGTTTCTGTCGCGCGTAGTTCGTGACGTCACCGATCACACGACGTTCCCGTTTCGTCGTCGTTCGAAAGACGATTCGTCGTAGCGCTACTAGTTTTCGCATCAAAGCAAACACAAAACATGCAGCAAAAATACATAATTTTTGAATTAGTCGGAGCCTTGCTCGCCAGCATAGGCATCAAAAGACAGAGGCCATGTTTTACAGTTCAAAAGACAACAAGTGGTTGACCTGCACTGAACATACAGTTTTCGGCCTGTCAAAGGCAAACCAAAATGCGACGAGTTTCCAGAGGTTCTCACGCAGGGCTAATCTGTTGCATGTGTCGAAGAACCTTTAGCCAACAATTGCGCAATAAGGGTATTGCACAACAGTTGACCCTGCTTCATTGTTTCATGTTCCTCCCTCATAAGGTGCAAGTCTTGATGATACTGGATCCTTTCGGCATCAGCTTGTTCCTTCGCCTGATTCGACTCATGAACAACAGTCTGCAGTTTGGTCCTCCCTTGTTTCTCAGAATCAAGTAGAAGCTGAAGCTAAATCTTTGATGCTCTTGGACGGCTCATTAACACAGATTCGGCGGCAGAGAGAATCTCTTCGACAGCACCATCCCCTGAAGTAGATTGTGTCATCTTGTCTTTAATTTCATCCTATAGAGCAAGTAAAAGCATAAGATGAACTAGCAGACAACAAGATTGTACAGAACATAGATTTTCAGCAAATATGTACATGACTAGCTGATGACAAGCGTGAGGTGTTATAGCTGAAGACAAGCGTGTACAAAACATAGTTGGGAACCATGCTGAGATGATCTAGTGCAGATTTTAACAGACGTGTAAGATATAAGCATGCATGTAAAAGAACTAGGAGATGACAAGAAGTAAGCATGCATGTACAATAACTATCAGATGCCAAGCATTGGTGAAATAGCTGACAAAGTGAATCTGCGCATGCATGTAAACTGTTGATTCCAGATGTACAGAATTCTGAGGGACTTACAATTGCTCTTTTCACAGGCGAACTGAAGGTCCGCTTCTTGAAGCCAGGCTTGGATCTGGACAGTTTGAATGCGTGATCCCCCATGTCGCAGCAAACCTCGTAGCTACAAGAACCTGTGGCAGAATGGAACCGGACAAGCTGTCTGCTCGATATGGCTTTCACACAAGCCGTCTACAAAGACAAAGAGTATGAACATATTAGTGACAGTCCATAATATAGAACTGGAAAAGTGGCAAGGTTGAGTGAACAAGGGCACGACCTGTTTCGCGGGTGTCAACCAGGTAGCGACTAAATTGCACCAGTCGTCATCTCTCACGTGTTGTACTTCAAAAGGAGGTGTTCGTAGAACCGTAGTCTTGTCTTGAACACTGTCAAAGTAAACGCCCTTCAGGAAATAGCGTCTTTGTTTTGTACGGTTCTTGAGATTCATTAGAAGAGCTTGATGAGTCCAGGGGTCTTCGAGGTCCAAAATAAATCTTGACTGAAACAAAATTTAGAGCATTCTTCATTTTTATGAACATCAAGAGAATGAACTGGAAAGTTTTTTTTCATGGAATAAACTGGAAGTTGGGTTACAAAACTTACACTCAGATGGGCGACGTACATAGAAAATACTTTGGGTCTTCCCTTGTACTCTTTCCAATGGGAGAAGATAGGGACAATATCCTTCACAGCTACAGAACACGCAGTAGCAAACATGGAAGCAATCTTTGGGTTCACTGGCCTTGTCTTTCCCTGAGGAATTACAAGTTTGATCCTCCCTCTGTTGAACACTCTGTCCCGCTCCTCGCCTAGGACCGGTGGCAGCTCGACATGGGGAGGTGCCTGCTCATGTTGGGCGGCTGCCTCCTCACCGTGGTCGCCTAGGACTGGTGGCAGCTCGACATGTGGAGGTGCCTGATGCGTGTAAAGTCACACGTCCGTTGGGAACCCCAAGAGGAAGGTATGATGAGTGCAGCAGCAAGTTTTCCCTCAGTATGAAACCAAGGTTATCGAACCACTAGGACATTGAAGTTGCTTCGAAGGTGTCAACGGCGCCAGAAAAAGTGTGGTGTTGATGGGAATGCTAGACTCGTCGACTTGGAACCTGCACACAACAATCAAACTACTTTGTCCCAACGAAACAGTGAGGGTGTCAATCTCACCGGCTTGCTGAAAACAAAGGATTAGACGTATAGTGTGGAAAATGATGTTTGCTTGCAGAGAATGTAAAAGAAAAATGATTGCAGTAGACTGTATTTCAGATGTAAAAGAATGGACCGGGGTCCACAGTTCACTAGTGGTGTCTCCGTAATAAAATACTAACATGCTGGGTAAACAAATTACAGTTGGGCAATTGACAAATAGAGAGGGCATAACAATGCACATACATATCATGATGATCACTATGAGATTTACTTGGGCATTACGACAAAGTACACAGACCGCCATCCAGCATGCACCTGTGTCTAAATAGTCCACCTTCAGGTTAGCATCCGCACCCCTTCCAGTATTAAGTTGCAAGCAACAGACAATTGCATTAAGTATGGTGCATAATGTAAACAACACTAATATCCTTAGACAAAGCATTGCTGTTTTAGCCCTAGTAGCAACAACACATCCACAATCTTAGAACTTTCTGTCACTGTCCCAGATTAAATGGAGGCATGAACCCACTATCTAGCATAAATACTCCCTCTTGGAGTTACAAGCATAAACTTGGCCAAAGCCTACACTAATAACGGAGAGCATGCAAGATCATAAACAACACATATATGATAGATCAATAATCAACTTGACATAGTATTCAATATCCATCGGATCCCAACAAACAAAACATGTAGCATTACAATAAGATGATCTTGATCATGATAGGCAGCTCACAAGATCTAAACATGATGGCACAAAAGGAGAAGAAAACCATCTAGCTACTGTATGGACACGTAGTCCAGGGATGAACTACTCATGCATCACTCCGGAGGCAGGCATGGCGATGTAGAGCCCTCCGGTGATGGTTCCCCTCTCCGGCAGGGTGCCGGAGGAGAACTTCTGAACCCCCCGAGTTAGGGTTGACGGCGGCGGCGGTAGAGGATGTTTTCTGAAATAATGGCTCGGTGTTTTAGGGTTTTCGCGTCTGGGGGAACTTATAGGCGAAGGGGCGACGTCGGTGGAGGCGCGGGGCCCGCTCCCCATAGGGTGGCGCGGCAGGGGGCCCACCCGCGCCGCCATGTGGGGGAGGGCGCCCTGCTGCCCCCCTTCGTCTCTCCTTCGGACTTCTGGAACGTGTCGGGAAACATAGGCATCTGGGATTTTGTTTCGTCCGATTCCGAGAATATTTCCAGAACAGCTTTTCTGAAACCAAAAACAGCAGAAAATAGGAACTGGCACTATGGCATCTTGTTAATAGGTTAGTTCCAGAAAATGCATAAAAATGCTATGAAGTGTGAATAAAACATGAGCTATTGGTATAAAACTAGCATGAAACATAAGAAATTATAGATATGTTTGAGACGTATCAGTGCCTGCTCATGTTGGGCAGTTGCTTCCTCACGGTGGTTGCCTAGGACTGGTGGCAGCTCAACATGGGGAGGTGCCTGCTTGTTTTGGGCAGCTGCCTCCTCGGCGTGGTCAGCTGCCTCGGTGTGTTGGGCAGCTTCCAGCTGGCCATGGGAGCAATGGGCAACTGGATGCTCCCCTTGGACATCTGGCCGCTTGAGTTTGGCGTATGTACTTCTTTTGTTTTCTACCGGAGACTCAAGTGTTGTGCCTTCAACTATATCAGCATTGACGCGCTTGCGATTGTGAACTGCACCAGGTTCTGTTTGTGGTTCTAACATGAATAAAGAGCTCAAAGTAAGTTGCACAATAACACTTGCTAAGAACGTATTACATCTACAAAGTAAGGTATCAAGCACCATTTGCTTTACCAATGCCTAATTATATGGATATTAGTAGAATTTTGCAACGGTGGGGACATGTGATTTTAATTTATTGCTTAATTACTGAGGTGGAATGGATTTCTATAGTAGAATGCAGACAAAATTTGAACAAAAACAAGCATAAGATTGTGTGGTACATATATTGGACCAGCCGCTACACATACCACAATAATCTAACATGATTATTCTACTATTCTAAGGCCGAAGTACCATTTCGGATTCACCTGGCGGAATCATGTAGTACTGATAATTTAACATATCGACATGAGTAACCTAATCTGTGGACCTAAGACTTACTCCCTTCGTTCTGTTTTAATCTACATCTTGTACAATTTCAGACAATTTAGCGTTGTATTTTATTAGTACTACTTGACCACACCATTTGCTTTAGAAGTATGGTTTCACAGAAAACAAAGCACCATTTGCTTTACCAATGCTCAATTATATGCACAGCCAATGCTTAATTATATGCTTAGTAGTATTTTGCAACGGTGGGAATGTAGACTAAATCCGAAAAAAAAACTGCTCTAGAATGTAGACTAATCCGAACAGAGGGAGTATAGGATCGCAAAACAGGTGTTAAGCCTTATACAAGATGGAAAATAAACAAACTTTGGCCATAGGAACTCATCAAACATAAGCACCAAACAGGCAATTAAACATACAGACGAAAATAATCCTCACAAGTTTGCCTCCGGGCCTTTAGGGCCTAAATCTTACTGTTATTCATGGCGGGAACCTTTACTCGTTGCAGATCTTGGCGGCGACCTGGACGGCGAGGTGGCAGGTCTTGGCGGCGATCCGGACGGCGAGCTTGGCGGGTCTTCGCGGCGATGTGGCAGATCTTGGCGATGACCTGGACGGCGATGTGGCAGATCTTGGCGGCGACCTGGACGGCGAGGTGGCAGATCTTGGCGGCGACCTGGACGGCGAGGTGGCAGATCTTGGCGACGACCTGGAAGGCGAGGTGGCAGATCTTGGCAGCGACCTGGAAGGCGAGGTGGTAGATCTTGGCGGCGATGTGTCAGATCTTGATGGTGACCGGGACGCGAGGTCACAGATCTTGGCGGCGACCTGGACGGCAGGCTACACGGCGAGGAGGAAGACCGGGACAGCAGGCTACACGGCGAGGTGGAACACCGGGACGGCGCCCTTGGATTTGGAAGGAAAGGAAGAAATTTTGGAAGGGAGATGGGGTGGGATGGGGGGATGCTGACACAGAGAGGGGGGGATTTTGGCGAGGGGGGTATAGGCAATGAGAGGTTCGAAATTCCGTGCGCGTGCACGTAAGGCGGCAAAATTTGAACGAAAATTTGGGTGGGAGCAGTGCGAAAGTTTTGTTGGGTGGGCAGGAAGCATTGCTGGCTGGTCGATGCGTGATGGATGGCAAAATTTGAACGAAAATTTGGGTGGGAGCGGTGCGAAATTTTTGGTGGGTGGGCAGGAAGCATTGCTGGCCAGCCGATGTGTGATGGATGGCTTAAACAATTAGACGATTTATGAAACTATTTATTAAAGGATCGTGTGAATAAATCTATAAATTGACCTAAAATTCGAGGAATTTAAAAAAATTCTAAGTAGGAAAACCAAATTATCAATCTCCTAGTTGTTACCCGCTTCGCATAACACAATTATCCCACGAAGGTTATGCTAGCTCTTGTAAGGTTGAACTCCCACTTCGGGTGCGCACCGGATAAAATCATGGGATAAATGGGCCCAAATGTACCTACGATATACCCTAATAACACAAAGAAGTACAAAACTCCACTAAGATGTTCACCCCCTTGGTCACCTGCTTAATTAATTAGGGTTTCGACCAATGTGGGGGCTCTAGAGTGTCGGAATCACACCTAAACCTAAGTATTGTCCTAACATATGTATGAAAGTGTGTGATGGTACATATGAAGAGCCAACAAACTTGTATATGCGTGCTTAATTAACATACTACAAAATAGTTATCACACCCGTTAGGTTCTGCTTTTCTACAGAAGAACTCCCACTTTAGGTGCACTGGATGGAATCATGTGATAACAGATGGGCCCATAGATGGTTTTAAATTTTCATATTAGCTACCCCAACACAACCAATGAGAGAACTCCTCAACACTACCCCCTTTCGACGTACGTGGAATCGGTAGGGATAGGGATCACTTTCGCTAATAACTGCATGTAGTGTTTCAACCAAATTAGGGGTCTCTGGAGCGTCCGAATCGTCATACCTAAACGTATGTATTGTCTTGTGTGTGTGAGGGTGTGGTGGTATACATTGGAAGAACCAACACATCTAACTCATGTGACCCCCTTCACAAACCACAATTATCCTACACGAAGGTTCCGTTCGATCTTCTCAGGCTAAACTCCCACTCCGAATGCACCAGATGGAATCATGTGATTATATAAGACATGGCCCAACGTTGGTTTTGAATGTTCATATGAGCCATCCTAACACAACCAAGGAGAAGACTCCATGGAGTTAATCCTTTCGATGCACGTGATACAATACGTAGACGATAGGGTTGACTTTCAGTAAATACTTAGGGGTTCGACAAGAGTGGGGGCTCTGGAGCATCGAAATCACACAAGAATCTGGCACTATCCTAAAATATTTGTAAGAGTATATATATGATGCAAATAACAGCATCATCATACTTTGTCACATGATTCCATCTAGTGCTAGTTTAGTCTTAGAAGACCTCAAAACCTTTTCATACGAATAATTGTGGTCTATATGAAGTGGGTCACACTATAACATGGATCCAAATTGTCGTTTTAAATGTTCATATGAGCTAACACAACACAACCAATTAGTATAGACCACTGAGCTAGCTTCCCTCTTTCGACGTCCGTGGAAACTGTAGATGTTAGGGTTTTGACTTACGACCAACTTCTTAGAGTTTTGACCAAAGTGGTGTTGTGGAGAGTCCGAATCACACGTAAACCCAACACGGTTTTCCACAACTTTGAGGATCTCCACCGTTCATCATGACCGTCGATTTTGCATTAAACGACCAATATTATTTCTACTATTTGATGTATTAATAACACAAAAAATTAACGCATTTTTCTTGCTAATGCATGTATTACTACATGAATACAAAAATAAATTAAATAAATCGATAAATTATTTATAATGCATTGATAATTTGAAGATTCATTTATAATTTGTGCACGGATCATAAAGCAAATCGACGTTCATTAGAAGCGGTGGAGACAGTTGGATGGAGATCCTCATATATTTGCTAAGTTGCATCTTCCCACATAAACCTAGGTACTTTCCTAACATATTGTAGCCAAATTAAACTGAAATTCAGTACTACATTCAAACGGGGGATACATATTTCAAGTGAGAAGGCGCTTAACAGCAAGAAAAATAACAAAATGCAACAAAAAGGCCGATGGTGGCCACAGCTACTCTACTCGTCGTCGTTGTCGCCAGAGAGGTCGATGAAGACGGGCTGCGCCCACGGCCAATCCGCCACTGGTGGTGGCGGTGGCCCTGTGCACCGTGGCGGTGGCCTGGCCTGTTCCACCTCTTCCATTGGATCATCCTCATACGACTCCGGCAATGGGCCAGTCCAGCACCACTTCATCCCGAGCATCTCCGGCGGGATGTTGGTCTGCTCCGGCTCCGGCTCCATCTTCTGCTGATGCGGCACCTGCTGCGGCGCCGGCTCCGGCTCCATCTGCTGCTCCATCGCCGAGTCACGGAGAACCTGAAAGAGACCCGGCCACCGCGCCAGCTCGTCAAGCTCGACGGTATCAAGGGAGTTTGCCAAGACCTTTTTCATTTCGGGGTCGTCCTCCTCGTCGACGACCGGCTGCGGTGGAGGAGGCGATGGAGTCCGTCGAGGCGGCGATGTCGTTGTCGCACGGCCACGTCGCATGGAAGAGGGGACGTGTGGCACGTGATGCGCCCACACGGAGAGGAACCGTCCTGCGCGCGACGCTCCGCCCGGCACGGACGGCGTCGAGGACATCTTCGACGGTGCGCCCCTCCCAGAAATCCCACCGGCCTTCACGGTTGTTCTTAGTCGGGACCTTGGGGCCACCGCCGGCGTAGCGTTCGATGTTGCGGCGTCGCTCCTCCACCGAAATTGGTCATCAACGGAGTACTCCGGGTCAGCCTTGAGCTCGTCCGGGAGGGCCATCCACCGCCGGTGGATGAGGAGCTGTAGTTCGAGCGTGTCGACCTTGGGGATAGGCGGCACGGCGAGACCGCCTGCGCTCATGCGCCAGCCGGACAGCACCCGTGAGTCCGGTGGGACGAGAAGGCCGTAGCGGGCAAACTCCTCCGCCATCAGCGTCGAGAGGTTGCGCGGCCAGATGTATTTGCGCCCTCGTCCCCCGGAACTGCCGCCAGCCTCGTGGTTGTTCGCCATTGATGGTGGAGGAGGGCGTGGATGATCTCGATCTGGAAATGGCGATAGGAAGGCCGCCAGAAGAAGCCACCCCTCTCCGATAAGGGAGTTTTTTTTAAACAGTCTGAATCCAATCCATGGCAATAACGCCGACGTGCGCCAGTGGTCAAGATGCCTCGTCGATTTGACACGACGAGGCCTTGAAGCGGCGGTTCGGTGCAGCAGCACGGACTAAGCCTCTCTAACTTTTTTCTCTTGACTATGAGTCACTGGCACGCGCGGTCATTGGGTCCACATGTCAATGAGCCAATGGCAGGCTATACTAAGCCAGAGAATCTGTGCCGACGGTGCAATGGTCTACCCGCGGGAGAAAAGGATGCCTCCTATTATCTAGTTTGACCTTTCGAAGCAAGCTGATGGATCTGGTCATTGAAGATCTAGTTTAGATGGAGCATGAAATGCTTTATGTTTTCAATTATGTTTATCTAGTTTATTATGTCTATGCTTATTCCTTAATTTATGTTTTCCACGGTCAAATTGATGAACAAGTGAATATGCTATGGGTTCTACTGTTGGGTAATACACCTGATTAGTCGTCAGTACCTAAGTTTTCAATTATGTTTATCTAATTTATTATATCTATGCTTATTCCTTTATCTTTTAAATGTTCATATGAGCTACCCTAACACAACCAATGAGAAAAGTGCACTCAGCTACCCCTTTCGACACCCGTTGAACTGGTAGATCAATTGTTTAGGGTTTCGACCAAAGTGGGTGCTCTGGAGCCAGAATCACACCAAAACCTAGGTATTGTCCTAAGATATGTATGAGAGTGTGGTGGTACACTGGAAGAGACAACATCAAACTCGTCGGTGTGACCGGCCGCTTCACATACCACGGTTAATTCGGGCATGCATATGAAGGTTTTGCAGTCTTTTAAGGCTTAACTCCCACTTAGTGTGTGTGCACCGTACGTATGGAATAACTTGGGGTCCAAAAGGTTGTTTTAAATGTTCATATGAGCTACCCCTAACACAACCAATGAGAAAAATGCACTTTGCTACCCCTTTCGACACGCATGGAACTTGTGACATGGTTGACACTTTCGGTCAATTGTTTAGGGTTTCGACCAAAGTGGGTGCTCTGGAGCCATAATCACACCAAAACCTAGGTATTGTCTAAGATATGTATGAGAGTGTGGTGGTACATTGGAAGAGACAACATCAAACCCGTCGGTGTGACCCGCTTCACATACCACGGTTATATATCGGGCATGCATGAAGGTTTTTGCGGTCTTTTAAGGCTTAACTCCCACTTCGTGTGCACCATATGGAATCTTGTGATAACTTGGGGTCCAAAAGGTTGTTTTAAATGTTCATATGAGCTACCCCTAACACTACCAATGAGAAAAATGCACTTAGCTACCCCTTTCGACACCTGTGGAACTGGTATAGATGATGACATGCATGGTTGACTTTCGGTCAATTGTTTAGGGTTTAGACCAAAGTGGGTGCTCTGGAGCCAGAATCACACCAAAACCTAGGTATTGTCCTAAGATATGTATGAGAGTGTGGTGGTACATTGGAAGAGACAACATCAAACTCGTCGGTTGTGACCCGCTTCACATACCACGGTTATATATCGAGCACGAAGGTTTTGCGGTCTTTTAAGGCTTAACTCCCACTTCGTGTGCACCGTATGGAATCCCGTGATAACTTGGGTCCAAAAGTTGTTTTAATTAATGTTCATATGAGCTACCCTAACACAACTAATGAGAAAAATGCACTTAGCTACCCCTTTCGACACCCGTAGAACTGGTAGATCAATTGTTTAAGGTTTCGACCAAAGTGGGTGCTCTGGAGCCAGAATCACACCAAAACCTAGGTATTGTCCTAAGATATGTATGAGAGTGTGTTGGCACACTGGAAGAGACAACATCAAACTCGTCGGTGTGACCCGCTTCACATACCACGGTTATATCGGGCACGAGTAGGTCGTCGAAAGGGATAACTAATTAAGTGGACTTTGCTTCTTGGTTGTGTTTGGGTACCTCATATATAAGAACATTTAAAATCAACATCACTTTCTATAGAAGGAAACAGCCTATAATATGTGTTATCTGACATATTGTGCGCCATTTCAAAAAACCACAAGTATATTTTTATTTCACAAACAAAATAAAAAACCACAAGTGCGGCACACGTGGCCGAACGGGCGGGAGACGCAGCGTCCCTTTGGGAACACGTGCCTTTATTTCGCGCACCACGCCCCTCTCTCTCTTCCAGTCCTATCACTAGCTCGCTCGCTCTCGATCTCACTCTCCTTCGTTCTCTCTCACTGTTGGAGGTTTCTCCTCCGCCGGTACATCGACAGCACCGTGGCGACCATCTTCGGTGGGAGAAGAAGGCCTGGCATCCTCTTCCTCCCTGGGTAGGTAGGATCTTCATAGGCCCTTTCGAGGTGACCGCGCGCGTCGTCCTCGCGTCTTTCAGGGCTATCTTCGTCAATGGTGGTAAGATGATATCTAATCCTCGTATGCCTTGTGTAGTTGTATGCATCGTAGATCTGTAGATCGAGATCTATTTATCTGCGTAGTAGGACATGCATGGTAGATCTACATGTTTGGTGTTTCGGGTAGATTGTGCTTAGATTTGGGTATTTCCGGGTTCATTGCTTAGATGTTTTGTTTTGCTAGCTTAGTTCATCTTTGTCCAGGTTCCAATGCCAATGAAAGCAGAAAACATGGAGGTCTGCAATGACGAGGAGCATAACTGCATTGCTGATTACACTCATCATGATGAAAACGTTGATAAAATCTGCTTCAGTAGAGAATCTGATCCTGATTCTGAATCAGATTCGGATTATGAATCTGAAAGTGATAGTGATGAAGAGGGCCTACGCATTGTTACAACTAGGGGTAAATCTAAACTTGGATTGTAAAAATTGAATTCATCTATGCAAAAATGTACTACTCTCTAAAATTTACATTTCTTTCACGTAGATCCTTATCAGGGGAATAAAGATTTCGAAAAGCACATATATTATGGCAACCATATGGGTTTATCACTGAGAAGGCTCAAATTTCTCAAGAGACAAGTCTCTAAGAAAAAACCTGACATACCTTTTTATGTCTGCCAGATCACCTCCTCTGCAGTCAAGGGGAGGAACCCAAGATGGTGAGAACTTTGACATTCTTTTAATATCTCATTTCGCCAATCGACACACCATGAACTGATTGCTGATTTCTTTTGCTTTTAGTACTTTTCAATGGATTACAGTCAGAAATTCCTCAAGCAATATCTACATAAAGAAAGACCTTTGCGTGTCACTAACGAGGAATACAAAGGTTCTCGTCAAGTAAGGATATCGATGAGCGAGCATGACGGGCGTGTGGTCATCATTACAAACTGGGCAATTGTTATCAAGGACGCCCAAATCCTACGAAAAGAAATGGTTATCTTCTGGTTTAAGGAAGATGGACATGGTCTTTGTGTCAACGTGTTCGCCGGTATACCCGTTGAGCAATGCATGTGTCGCTGTTGCTATGGGTTTGTGTAGTTTGTGTATCCTGCTGTGCAATCTCAAAAACTTGAATAGATGGTCCGTGGGGATGAGTTCTAGTGATACTTGATTGATTAGGGCTAACAGTTGTGGCTAAAATTAAGTTGTAGGGACAATGGTTGTATCGGTGTTTGCTATATTAATATAGCCGGGCTCCGGCCTATTTTGTAAAAATTAAGTTGTAGTAGGTTGGTGAAATTGTTCTCCCAGCTTTAAAAACGAGGCAAACAACTTAGTTAATAGTATAATAATCGACATAAGAGAAAACTAATTTGATTCAAAGTTCAAAGACACGATAATCATTCAACAACTTTCAGCACTAGATTAGGGTAGATACGAACATGTCCATTACAATGCTGCGACATACAGCTTCACCAAGATAAAAACAACACACTAGATTAGGTAGATACGAACAGGTTCATTACAATGCTGCGGCATACAGCTTCACCAAGATAAAAACAACACAGCTAGCTAGGAAAAGGACCATCGACAACACCAGTTTCTCCTCTTCTTCTTCCTTATTTGGAGGCTGCACGATGCCACATTCGACACCAACTTAAGGCAGTTCCCGGAGAAAGAAACTGAATGCAGCGTGCTTCGCCTTATAGCTGCCTGGTTTCGACGAGCTAAACGAACCGCGGGAGTCTGCATGCTGCTGGACACTGGAGCGGTCAGCAGCAAGCTTCTGGCTGCAGAACGGGCAGATCCATCTGGGACCGACTTGGTACTGGATTTGTCCAGCCCGCAGTTTCCTAAGCACATGCTGGGCTTTAGCATGCATCGCCCCCACGTCATCAATACTCACCTCGCGATCATCGGGTTCCTACATTTTTTTTGGGATTAAAGCAAGCACATATATGCAACTCAATCTATAAAAACAATCTAGTAACTACCAGAGATTAACCCAAGCCACTCAAACTAGTAACTCAATCTAGTAAATCAATCTAGTAACTACCGGAGAATAACCCAAGCCACTCAAACTAGTAACTCAATCTAGTTTTAGAACAGGGGTTGTACCGATTCATCGCCGCTGCCGTCTCATAGAACGGCCGGTAGGTCATGTTCTCCACAGTGGTGTCCTCGTACAGCTGGTCAATCTCGGCGTACACAGCGGCGAGCTTCTCCTCCGCGGCGGCGGCGGCGTCCGTTGACGCTACGTCGGCGTTCGTTGGCGCGACGACGGCCAACGCAGCCGGATCGTCCGGGCGGCGTACACGGTCGCCTCCAACCCCGGCACCGGTGTTCATCCTCGTAGCTTGGTGGTGACTACGGCGCGGTGAGGAATAGCGCGCGTCCGACTGAGCGGTGACGATGGGTGGTAGTGTGTGGGCTACTGCGAGCAGGCGGAGTGATGGTGTGTGTCTCTTTTATAGCCGGCCGGTCGAGTGAACTGGAGACGGGATGCGGTGGCGCTGGGAGGGCACGGGGGACGGCACAGATGGGTGGGTGAGAGTTTTAATGCAGACAACTCTCTACCGCGCCGCACAGAGGCTTGGGGAGACGAGAAGGCTGGGCACTGCGCTAACGAAAGGCCCGGTGAGACACGCCTCCGCCGCGCAGCAAGTCATAGCTTTGGAAGGCGAGAAGGCTGGTTGCTGCGTAGACGCCGGCGTTAATGCGACGCGTCCCGTCCCGTCACTTCGCCGGTGTACGTCCACACCACAGTTTGTACCACACGTCCACACCACAGTTTTTTTTAACTGACCACGCACCACGCGTTGGTGAAACGTGCACACGTGAAGTTGCAGTTCAACTCCACTCGCCGTGCATGTGAAGTTGAAATGTGCCTCTGCATTTCCGCTCCACTCGGCCACCCGTGCATGCGCGCGCCCCCGGTTCAGTAACCACCGCCTTTCTATAAATAGATCTAGGGCATGCATACGTCCATTACTATTCACTTCAACCTGTTGCAAAAAAGCGGCGACCATGGCTCCACTAGCGGCGAAGCGCTCTGCTTCCTCGAGGTAGATATGGGAATTTCCATTTTCGTTCACGGGCTTCTGATCCATTTCTGAATTCCTCCTGCTTTCATCTTTCATAGGTCCGTCTTTATGTTAACATCAACTTCCGATCACTGCATGTATGTACAGGGCAGTTGCATCCGAGGAGACAGTCACATTCGATTTTCTGGCGAAGAGGGTAACTTTCCTAGAAGCTGAGATTGAAGCGGCCCTGAAACTCGCTTGCGATAATGTCGACAAGGTGATTGAAGCCAGAAAGGAGTTGGCGCAGAAGGGAGAAGCGGCCAACAAACCGATCCTTTCGTTGCTGGAAGATCTGAAGAAGATGATGGCTAGCAACCTCGACCTGACGAGGGAGGTTGGGAAACTGCAAAATGAGTTAGCGCTCGCGTACAAGGAAGCTCTGATCGCAAAGTCAGGGGAGATCCAGGGCCATCGGATGCATAGTTTCCCACTGTATATGTTTATGTTTCAGCAATTCGAACTAGCTAGATTCCAAAAGGTTTATGTATCTAGGTTTTGTAATTCTGCCGTGTTGAAGATCGAGTAATATATATGTAATGTGATGTATTTGCCGTGTTTATTCCACGTCATCTCTTTCCCATAATAAAAACTTATGTAAGTCTAGCATAGTCCGAATGCATTATTTTAGAATCAACATCCGCGACGTTCTGGCAAGTTTCGTCGAACGTAACTGGGCTACTGGGCCGCGGGATGAAAATCCGCGACGAAACATATGGAAAACGTCGCGCGCACCCGGCCCATTATCAAAAAACCCAAAATGTCGAGAGCAAAATCAACTTTTCGACCCACCGCGACGGAAACACGCGACGTTATAAGAACGTCGTCGCCAAAACGTCGTAGATCGAGACTATTTTGGTAGTGGTTGTCATAGTATACAGTAATGACCTTTATTGGATGGAATGAGCCAATCTATAATCTTTGTAAGCCACATAGGATTGTCCAAAAATAACAAATACCTATCAAATAGGAACCACTATGACACAAGAAAAAACAAATATAACGCTATAAAGGCCTAACCTAGGAAAGTAAAATAAATATTATGTGACTAAACATGCGTCGACGCGTCGATGACTATCAGAAAGCGTGACACACACATATTACAAGAACAACTGAGTCTTCTCTCGAGTTGACATAAGAGGAGCACAGTCACTTTGATGTATCTTTTCATGAATAGTACCTTCATTTCATGGATGTTTGTAGAGGCATGATATAATGTAGAAACACCCAAATCAAGGGTGAAAATAACATAGTCAAATAGGAGAAAAGTGTAGAAAAATATTAGAGTCTTGACATCAAATATATATTTTGATAGTTATACAAAGGATCGAAGAGATGACTTGAAGGGGTAAGACGATATCTAGGATGCATCTATACTACTATTAAAAGAGCAAACTTGTCTTGGTGGGATACTTTAAATCTGAGCTCTTCAATATCCGATCAAACGGCCCAGATCGTCCCAATGTTTGACAACTCAACATTGTCCGTTTTGGACCGTTTTGCCCTCCCACCAAATCACATAATACTACTAAATTGCCCCGTACCCCTTCGTTCTTTTATTTCTGCTCTCCCGCGCGCTCGGCCGACTGCTCGACCACATCGTCGCGACCTTCGGCGCCAAGGAGATCAAACTCGAGCTGCGCTCCTCCTGCCGCACCATCTGCCTCTGCGGCAGGTCCAACAAGGCCTCGGCCGACGTCAGGGGCAGCTATACCAGGACGCCGAGCCAGCTGTTCCAATGAGACACACTACGCCGCATGTGCCTCTCCAACTGGATGCTCGACCTGCCGTGGGGCGTCCTCGTCGATGCGTTGCTGGAGACGCTCTGCCTCAATCGGGTCATGGCGCCGGGCGCGGTGCTGCTGTTGGTCGCGAGCTGCACGCGCTTCGCCGACCTCACGCTGGAGGAGTGCCTAGGCGCCACGGAGATCACCCTCGGCAGCCATCCAGTGGCCGTTAGACCGGGACCTCGGAGGGGAGTAGCCGAGTAGGGAGACGTGCATGCGGGATGGGACAGGGAGTCGTGCGACGACCAGGAAGACCTCTGACCTCACACTTCCGCTCTACGTAGAGGCGCTGGATGGCCGGACGGACGAGGGTTCCCGTCTCTAGACAAGCTAGAGATCACGGCCCCTGTCAACGCTGCTGATCTGACCGGATTGATGGACGAGCTGACGGTCCAAATCGTCGTCCCGAAGAGCCATATTCCGCTGGATGCCGCCCCGCAGTCGGCTGCCGGCCTGCTGAGGGTCAACGTTCGTGGAGGTCGACGTTCGTGGAGCTGGGCATTTGGGGGAGCTGCTGGATGCGCGTGACCACCAAGCTCCGGCGTGTTCGCTCCCAACCTGTGCAGCATCCTCACGAACGTATCATGGTGCCGGCGGACAAGAGGACTGTCCGTGCATTGCCTGCCTCTGACAATCATGCATCCATGTCGTCATACGCCTCACCCTGTCCTATAACTCGCCATGGCAGCGCACGAGGAGAGCGACCCACAGGTCGCACTGGAGCCGAACGAGGTCGTAGCCTAGAGGCCTTTCCACCGTGACCTTTTTCTCTACAGGTTTTTATTGACCCTGTTTAAATTTGCGCTTTCTTATTTGCATATGTGGTTCAGTGGTGCAGCTTAATGCCAGAATTGAGAATGCCGAGTTTATTGAGTGCACAAGTTGGACCAGATGTGTGTACACCACTGGATACCTTACTTTCAGATTCACGGTCTTGAATGGCAAATATACTAATAAGCTAGCGTGGTGGGTGGGGGTAGCAATGAAGTTAAACCGTCTTATATTCTATCTTATTTGGTTTTATTGATCAGTTGTAATTTTTTATGCACACACCGTCCAAGCCAACCACTTAATTTTTTCTAATTCATAGCGCCTAACTGCAGCAAGGGACAACCCAGTTGACAATCAACCATTTTAGATGAAAACATTGTGTAAATAAATGCGTCTTTTTTCTTGAGAATTATGTCTGCAAATCAATATTTATTACAACCAGACTAATTATTTATATCTATTAGTCGACACGTGCATTACAAGTTTAATATTTCGTACTTCTAAATTGCCGCTTCTAACAGTGTAACGTGCGTTGCACGTACATGTCAACTAGTACCTATAAATAGTAGAACAAGTATCAACAGTAAGTTGGAGACAAAGAGAACTTTGAAAATACTATGTAGGTCCAATGGAACAAGTTCGATGAATTTGAAATACGAATTTTCAGAACAGACTATAAAACGTCCGGATCATCCGAATTTTGGCCAAAACATAGTGGTAGGAAGATCTAAATAGGACAATGTATTCCTTAAAGAAAAAGAACCTAAAGCAACTAAAATACCATGTCGCAAAAACCTCCGTAGAGACCGGCCTCTATTTGCAGTTTCATGACTATCATGAATCAGGAACATAAATTTCTAGAACAGGATGTAAAACGTCCGGATCATATGAATTTTGGCAAATTCGCAACAGCACGGCGAGCTAAAAAAAGATACTCAGTAGTTATATTCATAAATAAAAAGAAGAAAAATCTAAAACAACCAAAATACCATATTGTCACTTAGGAAGGGGCAAGCCGGAAACCGACCTCGACCGAACATGGGTCCTTTTCGGAAACTCGGCGAGAGGCGGTGTAGTGGCTGAGTCAGTGGCGGAGGAGGGGCTACAAATACCCCGGCCACGTGACGCCACCGGATGCAAACCTATTTATATTTCTACCCTTAATTCCCCATCTGTCTCGTCCGCCTCCTCCTCCTCCCCTCCCCTCCCCTCTCTCCCCCCGACCTCCATCCAACCCGCCTCGCCGTCGCTCGCGAACCCTAACCCTAGGCGCCTGCGCCTGCGCCGCCATGGCCAGCAGCAACGTCTCCTCCGTCTACATCTCCGTCATCGAGGACGTCGTCGCTAATGTCCGCGAGGACTTCATCACCTACGGCGTCGGCGACGCCGTCCTCAACGAGCTCCAGGCTGTAAGTTCGTTCCCCCGATTCCCCGACCCTCCTCGCGCCACCAATCTCTCGAATTGCCGGTTAATTTCCGCGATTTGACGGTTGCCTTGCCTCTCCGATCCGGCCGGAAACCCTAGCTCTGGGAAATGAAGATGCTCCACTGCGGCGCAATCTCGGGGAACATCGACCGCACCAGGGCTCCCCCCGCGGCCGCTGGAGGCGCCCCCGCTGCCGGCCCGACCCCGCCCGTGCACGACCTCAACGTGCCCTACGAGGCCACGTCCGAGGAGTACGCCACCCCAACCGCCGACATGTTGTTCCCACCGGTGAGGCTAAAATCCCCTCGAAATCGGCAGCCCCGACCTCTGTGGTTGACGAGATGCAGGGTTCTCTGCTAATGGGGTATTTTGGTTGCAGACACCCCTGCAGACCCCGATCCAGACACCACTTCCAGGATCAGACACCCCTGCGGGGATGTACAACATACCAACGGGGCCGTCTGATTATGCCCCGTCTCCGATCAGTGACATGAGAAACGGGATGGCCATGAATGGGGTTGATCCAAAGACCGGCCGCCCAAACCCTTTCATGGTAAATTGGAGTTCTTTTGTTCCTGTTCTGTTTTCTGTGCGGAGGGGGCTTTGTTTCCGTTTAGCTGGGATTCATGTTTGAAAGTATGTTTTGCAGCATTCACCGTCTCCGTGGATGAATCAGAGACCACTAGGGGTTGATGTGAATGTTGGTATGCGCCTATGTTATGTCCCCTTTCTGTTCTTAGCATGGCCTTGGTTTTGACTCTCGGAGGAAAGCAATGATGCCTGGACAATTTTGATTGATGTACAGCTTATGAGGAGAGCCGTGAGGATCCTGACAGGATGGTGCAACCCCAGTCAATGACTCAGGTAAATATGAACTGATAGCACATTTGATTCTCCTGCTGTAACTCACAGGTTAATTCACCGGTAGTTCATATCTGTTCTGTTTATTGGAAACATTGTCCCTGATGCTTTACTTGCATTTCTAGATTCCTAAATCACATTGGTTACTGTATATCTATCAACCGTATGGGTGATTCTGGCCTAGGAAAGAATAATAGAAGACATGCTTATTACTCTCTTCGAATGATATTTAGGATTTCTTGGCTGAGATTACCATTTCACCCTACATCATGCTCTTGTGTCACGTCAGTGTTTTTAAATTAGTGGAATCATGAAATTATTATTTTCATCTGTAAGCACACTGATAGGGGTAGGGGTGGCACCGATTTAAGAGAAGCTAGTCCAACACCGATTACGGCAATTTGGCATTTATCCAGCAGAGGCCACCAGAAGGGATTCTAAAGGGTAGGGAAATTACTAGGAGGGGCAGAGGGCGACCAAAGTTTAAATGGGCGGAGGCGGTAAAAAGGGACTTGAGGGATTGGAATGTACCTAGACTTTTGTCTCTTGTTAGGACTGCATGCAAATCAGCAATTCATGCGACAGAATCTTAGTTTACTCATAATTTTTTTGTCTCTCTTTTTGGTTTCCATACGTTTCTGTTGGATTTCATATCTAGCCTACCCCAACTTGCTTGGGACAAAAGGCTTTGATGTTGTTTGGTGTTGTTGTTAAGCACAAGATTTTCATGGTACCATATCCTTTTTATGTTGTGTTGGATGCACTAAGCAAGAACAAAATCTAATCTAGTTAAGCACCAAATCATCCCTTTGAATTATTAATATGGATATAAGCATGAAATATACTGAAGGAAGAGAGATCCTATTTTTCCCCTTAAAAAGTTTATTTGCCTTGACCTTTGAGTTGTGATGGACAAAGTGAAATCAAGTAGGTTTAGTCTGTATACTAAAATGATCAATAAGATTTTGGTTACGTGTTCTGCATTGATGGCGGTCCCACATGTGCTCATTCGGCAGGGGAATCTTAGTAGTTCTATTTGTGGTTAAGTAAAGTTCCAGTTGTTCTGTTTTAGGTTATCTGTTCCCAAATGCACGTTCCCCATACACACTACTTCGCAAATTATAACATTTCCTCAGCATGAATACTGAAGAGATGCTCATGTGGGGATCAACTACCTGTACAGTCACCACCCAAACGTGCAAACAACTTATGCATGGATTTCAGTTCTGGATCATACATTTTATTTTTGTTTCAACACAAGTTGACTGCACTATCAGCTGCTCACAAGAAGTCATTTTTTATCCTGTTGAGGTTCTTGATTTTCGTTATATTTGTAATGTATTTATACTTGGTTTATTTCATATTGTAGGATTTTCTGATGATGTCTTCTGGAAAGCGCAAGAGGGATGAATATCCTGGTCAGCTCCCTTCTGGTTCTTACATGCCACAACAGGATGGAAGTGCGGACCAGGTTCTCGAATTTGTGGTGTCAAAGGTACTGTTTAAAACCACTTCTAAACCATTTTCTACTTGTATATTGTATGGACACGTTATAACGCCTCCTATTGCTAGTTAGAGGTGGGATTATGGATGATATAGAGAAATAATTCTGATCTTCGTTAGCATACATATTAGTTAGTTTAGAACTGTGAAGTGCATGGATCATGTAAAGTATCTAAAACAAGAAAAAGGTAATTGCAACCTTGAGATTAAATTTTTAATGATATTTTGCCTCTTCTGGTAACTGGAAGATAGTGATATGAGACTATATTGGTTTTCAAGTTTACTTCCCAAAGTTCTGCCTTCTTAGCGGCTGCCCATCATAAAGAAAATAGGGGCTGTGCAGTGAAGAAGATCATGGATTCACAAATATGGAGGACTGCTTCCATAAATAAAGGTTTCAGTCAAAAAAGGAATGCTTGAGTACCTGACCCATAGTGGTGGCCAAGTCGTGACCTTAGCTGCCACTTAGCTGTTCATAGGCGCATGCTTCATGGATCGTTACACTGAATAATCATATGAGTTCGTGAGGTGACTTGACATTTAGCTATTTTAGTACAAAACCTAAATTTGAATGCCCCTGTTGTTCTGAAATGTTTTGGAACCTCCTGTAAAAGCTCTTTATTATTGCTTATTGTTAACTGGGCGCTGGCATACTGTTAACTAACTTCAGTGAAACCATTATACTAAGTTTTTAACTGTCTGTTCATCAGTTTTTGCCTGGGAAGTTCTCATCGTCCTTTTCTTGACTTTATTTAGGATAACGCACGACAGCTATGGAATTCCATTATGAACAGGCAAGAGTCAGCAACTAGTGCATCTTTGATCAAAGAAACAGCAATGAGTACAGTTCTTCCTCAACGGGATGGGACACAAGATGACTATAATGATGTATTGAATTCTAAACCTCGATCAGTTTATCCTAGATCTTTGAAATCTGTGACTAAATCTCGTCCTTTCTTTAGCAATTTTTCTTCCCGGGAGTTCCAACAGAAGACTATAATACCCCTGGAGAATCTTGTAAGTTTTCTCATAAAGTATGGAGCTGGCACATCATTTCTGTGTGTTGCTGATCCTGGTAATGTTTTGATGTTTTTAGCGGAGTATCGAACTCCCACGCCTGCTGTTGCAACACCAAGACCACCTCCTCTTAATGAGGATGACGATGATGATGAACCTCCTCTTAATGAGGATGACGATGATGATGATGAGACAGATGACTTCCAGGATGATGATGTGCCTAACACACAACACCTTGTCCTCGCACAATTTGACAAGGTAATAGTAAGACATTTTAATGTAATATTGACCAAGCAGAATTTTCTTTTACCTTTAGTTCAGTCTGCATGTCTTATTTCTCAACTGGTTTACATAGGTGACGAGGACAAAGAATCGCTGGAAGTGCACATTGAAGGATGGTATCATGCATTTGAATGGCAGAGATGTTCTATTCAACAAGGTGGGTTTGATTATCTTATGGTCAACCTTCTGAATGTATGTCTTACTGACCTTTTGAAACTATTGTGATGTAAACATGACTGAGCAATTGAATAGCTTTCTCTAAGCTACTTGATCACCACATATTTCGACTAATTCTTATAGTAAATACCAACTGGAAGTATATAGAACAAATTTTGACTATGCAAGTGATAAACATTAACTGGAAATAACATTATTTCTGAGCTTAAGTTTGAGAACTTAAGGGACACTGACAAATATACTCTATATGCTGTTAAAGATATACACTGTAGGTATGTAACAGCGGTTTAAACTTGCTGCACTTGTTGGTTGATTAAATTAAACTGTTTACTGGTACTTCCATGAAAGTTGTTGATGTTTGAAAAGCTTGTTGAACCATATAATAGTTGAATTTACATGATCTCTGTTTATTCACTTTAATTTTGTGTAACAAATTTGGATTCTTGATTGTTGTTCACTCCTGTGGGAAAGTACTTCTGTCCAAAGTATACATCTTTGCTGGTGATTGGAAGATATTTACTGTGTTTCACATATGAAGCTCCTGTAACTGACGTTGATGCTACTATGATGTTGCAGGCTTCAGGGGAGTTTGATTTTTGAATTTTGTGGCAAAGATGATATTTTAGGAAATCCTGTATCGACTCTCTGTCTTTTAACATAATGGAAAGGTGACAGCTTGTGCGGTGGCGAGTTTGGCACTATGCTAATGTGTCATGTTTTCCTGTTGAGGCTTGCTTCACCCAGTTAGGTTGTTACCGTAACTGCTGTCACTGTAAAAAATGATACAGTTGGGACTGTGGTGGACATTTGATTTAGACGATCTCTTGAAGCTGGTGCGGAACTATTCATATCTGGCATAGATACTCCGTTTCTCGTCAGATTAGATTATATTAATAACTAGTTTGCCGTACAAAGTTGAGTGAAGTCATTGTCTGCACATTGATTTAATACTATACTTGCACATTTGGCTGGATAAATATTCAGATGTTGCACGCATTCTATAACCAAATAAATAAGTCCATTGTCGATGTTTCATTTGCATAAAAGGTGAGCAGAGAAGTAAACTGAAATGCTTTTTACCCTAAAAGAAACACACGTTGGATAGCCCCACAATACGTAGGTAGCATAGATAGGCAGTAATACGCCCAAAATAAAACATAGGGAGAACAGGCGTTTTGAATCTGTTCGTTTCCTTGGATCTAAAGACACGGGCCGCTGGTCTTCGCTGCCCCTCTGCTATGTTTAGGGGCACCGGCACGGGCCGTCAGAACTCTCTTGGGGAGACCTTCCCAGAGCAGGCGAACCAGCTCGGCGTCCTGCTCTAGTATGGCAGCACGAACGATGGCTGGGAGACCGGGCACCGTATGAACGAAACAAACGTACAGTCGTACGCACATACTGTACTTCCGTAGAAAAAAAATACCTGCTGGGAGCCCGGCAATACGCGTTGTCCTGCTCAGTACAGAAGATCGCTTTCTTTTTGTTTTATTTTTCTCTTAACTGTGTACTCCTAGATATAACAAACAAAAATACTGAAATTCGAAATTCGAAAGTACAATAACATAGAAGCCTTAAGTATAAACATATTAATACTCGCAGTACAAAAATTATGAAGTAAAGTCGCGAACTACAAAATCCTAAATTGGCAAATCACCAAAACCCGAAGTACGAAAATGCTGAAATCCGAAGTACAAAATACCAAAAAGCCGAAGTACAAAAATAGCAACTACAAAAAAACACCAAGTAAAAAATATAACGAAGTACAAAACTTTCGAAATACAAAGTACAATAAACCTAAAGTACAAAATCAACGAAACAGAGTACATAGAAAATGGAACCTAAGGTACATGTTTTTTGAAATCCCAAAGGATAAATTCGTTCAAACATGAAGTACAAAGTATTCAACTTTTGGAAGTACAAAACAAGTTCGTCAAACCCTATCGGTATGGGATCCAGTTTTGAAGATCTCGACGCGAGTATCTCAATAGTGAAAACAGTTTGTAAGTTGGACGAACGGTTCTTAATATATTTTAGTTTGATCTTTCGATTTTGGAAATAAAAGGGAAAACTGCACTCCACCTCTTTGTGTCCCTTTCTCAATTGTCATCATCCCACAGTGCTCTTCATTTCGGCACTTGGCGCACACACAGACACCCCAGCAGGGGACTGCGCGAAGGAGGATGACACTTGACGAAATGACAGGTGGGCGGGATAGACCTTTTCAAAAAAAATTACCGTTTTTCTAATGATTTCCACTCTCTTGCGTCCCACGAATGAGGTGGCGATGGATGCTGAGCAATGAACACATTCTTTATTTTTTGACGAGTGACAATGGGCCTTTTTTTGCAGGGGCGGAACATCGTGATGTTTACGGGTAGCTACGAGACACACACCACAACATTATTCATGTCATTTCAAGCACACTTGGAATGACATGATCAACACACTCTACATCCTTGGCTAGCCGATCTTGGGGATCTTTGTGACCTTGTTGGAGGGGTTGACGAAGACTCGGACACGTTTTGTGTTGAAATCGGCGGTAACCATGGAATCGACGGGCACCACGAACACCTGCACGTCCAGCCAGTCACTCATGATCCTCTGCTTTGCCACTGCAGCCTGCGCACGCAACAGCTCCGGCCATGACGATTTCGCGTCACACATTTTCGCGTAAATGCAGAATCCAGGACCTACAATTTTCAGTAAGTGGCGACGTCCTGTCAGTGGAGATGGAAATGTAAAGAATCAGAAGCACACAATCTAAAGAGGATAGAATTTAGGATACGAGCACGTTTGCCACAATGACATGCAAACCTGTATTCGTAGCTGGAACCTGTGGTTCGACTTGATGAGCTTTGGTTTATGGACCGGATCCAAATGGAGATGGTATTTATAGGCTAGTTGGGAGTAGATCGGGTGAGGCGAATTTGACATTGCGATGCTTCAGCATGTGAGCCTTCGCCACCTTTGCCTAGAAGGTATTGACATTTTGCTCGATCAACGCTCTGTTCTCGATCTTGCTTGCTCGGGCAAGATCCTTCTCCATGTGCATCCTTGCGGAAGGACGCGCGCGGCCCTCTTGCTTGGACTGAGTGAGTGGAATTCGGCGCCGGTAGAGAAAAGATGAGTGTGCGAGTACCGCTTGTCAACAACGATGGATCAACAGTCCGCAAAATGTCCTACTTGCAGTGGCATGGATTTTCGGCTAGGATCGAGGCATATCTCAGGTTAGATACATGCCGCTGAATTTTGAGGGGAGTTCAGTGGCACAGAAAATGAAAATTTAAGATGGTAATGTCTAGTTTTAGAGTTAGTGATAATCGTTGTACTATATTAGAATAGTTTCCATGTTCCAACAAGCTTAAAATTATATCTCGGTGTTTTTTCAGCACGATCCTATAGATGACCTGGGTTTAGGCGAAACCCGAGTAAGGACCGGCTTGGTTCAAAAAAAAAAAGAAAAAAAGGATGGAGAAATAATGTAAGAGTGGTAAATTTTGCAATGTTGACATTCCTCATGAATTTTGAACAAATTGAGTAAAGAAAAAAATGTAGAAAATTACCTTCATTAAAGAAAAAAACACATAAATTTTACAATCCACTCTCACCTTTTTTTATCATGTCGAAATCCTTTGCACGAAGAACGAGATTAATATCTGTACCGGAAATAACATGCTTGTTATTGTTGTAGGCACCCAATCGATTTATCAAGGAACGAGCAATTGTAGCATGACGTCGATACCAAGATTTGTTAACGCATATTAGTGCTCAGCTTACATCTGCGGGGAATAACTATGGGCGTGTCTCCCCTCTGATACTGCAACAACTAGCCCTCCTAGACGCCGGCACAAGCCACCGGCTTCCCTGCGTGCCTGTTGATATCAAGTTGTCATGAGTTACATCGTTTGACACCCCCATATTATATAGAAGAGTCCGAGTCCAGAAGAGTTCGACTTCAATACTATTTGGATCTTCCACATCTAATACAACTCCAAGTTCTAACATAACCCCTTGTACAAATATACGACACAATCTCAACAATGCTAACTATACTTTCTCAAATTGTTTGACTTTAATTTGATCATATTAATGAGTAATCTTGTTTTTCCAACATCTATGAAACAAACAACTAAGGACCGGTCTAGCGGGTGCCCAGAGGTAGTTTGGAGAGCCTACAATTAATGCGACGCCACGTAGGATTGGACAGCGACCTGTACCTGCGCGTGAGCGCTCCAATCATCGAACCAGCGCTCACCTCGGTCGGACAGCGACCTGTCCGTGCGCGCCACGGGAAACGCAAATGGATCGACGCCCCGCACCGATCCCCGCGGGCCCAGTTGCCTTTTTTGCTGGGAGTTGCTCCTATAAACACGGGATTCTGTCCCCTGGAAACCTAGCTGATCCATCCTTCCCCAGTCCCCAGCCTCCACCCCCGTCGCCTCCTGCCTCCTGCAGGCATCTTCTTCCTCGTACCAGCCGCCTCCCTCCCCCAGCCATGGACGCCTCTCCCAGATCTGCTGCTCAACTGCTCTCAACCTTTGGAAGCTATCCAGGCGCATCCACCAGCAGGAACGGAACAACGTCAGCAGCACAGGGAACTCACCTGTATCAGGTTTGCCCCATGCCAAAAACCCTACTGTTCTTCTCCATCTCGAAGCAATTGGGAGCAGCACATGTGGTTTTCTGCAACTAGTTCCATGTAGGACACATGGATAGAACCACAGTAGGTGGGACATGCAACTATGTACTCTAGGATGCAACAAACTTGTAGGTGTGTTAGGATTGCAGGTGTCAGATATAGGAAAGGAGCAGAAAAGTTGCAGTGATGAGCAGCAACTGTGTATAGAATAAGCAGCAACTATGTAGTCTAGTTGGTACAACTTGCAGTGCCAGAATTGCAGTTGCAAGGTATAAGAATAGCAATTACAATAGTCATAGACGAGCAGCAACTGGACATGCAATGAGAAGCAACTGAGTATGGAATAAGCAGCAACTATGTAGTCTAGTTGGTACAACTTGCAGTGCCAGAATTGCAGTTGCTAGGGGTAAGAACAACAATTACAGTTGTCATAGATGAGCAGCAACTGGACATGCAATGAGCAGCAACTGAGTATATTTTTTGTGGCAACTATGTAACTGTGAAACTGCAAGTATTATGTTTGTCGTTTGAAAAAAAGTCAGGAAGCAGTTGCTTACTAGGGAGATCATATGTTTCATGTTTGCTCATAAAAAATGCAACTACTTATCGTTCAGCTGTTAAAAAAATGTGGCAAGACTAGACCGGTGTATACTTCAGCATTGATAATGCTAATTCCGAAAAAACTGACAAAAAAATAGCATCTACATGTTAAAACTGGTGGTAGTTGGTTCTTGATATGCAAAATGGAACTTGAATGAGTTCCATTACTTGTGAGAGCACCAATGCATGATAAGTAGCAACATGTGTTCTATCATGAAAACATGGAAGAAAAAACACGACAACAAGATTCATAGCAAAGCAATAGCACTTGCAGTTTGATGCTGCTGTGCACAAAAGTAGTTGGTTGCAGATTCATACGGAAGCAGCACAACAAGTAGGCCACATGTAACAGTAGTTGTATGTGTTCATACCAAAAAGAAGAGTGCAGTAGACTAAAAAAGTAGTCACAAAGAGTAGTAATAATAGTTGCTGCATATCTGTTCGCTGAAAGTTAATCATGGTCAAATGTAGCACTGCAGGTTTTTGCGGCTCTCTTCCTCTTTGCTTTTGTAGAAGTGATCCGGGAAAACATGTGGCTCCTGTCACGCATACTTTTGCTGCGGATTGTTGCTTTTTCATTTCGATGTGCCTGCAAAATGTGAGATAAAAATGTTAGTTAGGTGCTGGCAGCAAAAAAATAATGGATGTAGTAGTTGCTTATATGTTCTCAGTTACTTTTGTTCAGTGTGATGTTGTTGCTGGTTCTACCCATCCATTTGCTTGCTTATTCAAATGTAGTTGCATTCTATGAGTGTGATGTATTTGCTGGTTTTAAATTGCAAATTTTCCTACAAACTTGTGGTCAACATGATGATGCATTTGATATGGACTTTGGCTTTGGTGGCATCCCACCGAATTACTTTTCGAACCTGCTTGGTGAGGCTGTTGGAGAGTCACCAAAGCCCGTTTTCACCACTCCTATGCATGATGCTGGTGAGGGTGCAGCAACAACGACGACGGGTCCCGGAACTAGCTATGGTGTGACGGACACGGTTTCAGGTGCAGACGGATTGGGTGATGATGAGGTTTCTTCACAGCCTATCGCTCCCCACGTTGGCATGCGCTTTGACACGTTGCCGGAGGCAAAGGCACACTACAACGCCTATGCTGCCATCAAGGGGTTTTCTATCAAACAGAATACGTCGAGGAGGTCTGCCTACACTGGTGATGTTGAAAAGCAGCAGTTTGCTTGCAACAAATTCAGGAAGCCGGAGGATGACACCGGTGGAACTGAAATACAAGTTGCTGCTGGTCCTATACCAGATGCACCCACTCCGGATGAAATAGACATAGAAGCTGCAGAGATTGCTTCTGTGATTGCAGACATCACTGCCCAGGGTGTCAAAAAGAAACCACCAAAGAAGAGGATGAGGTTATCAATTAAAAAGACACATTGCAAGGCAAAGATGGTTGTCAAGTTGAAGGATGGCAGATGGGAGGTGATTGGATTCGTAGAAGAACACAACCATCCCCTTGTATCGAGACCCTCACTTACTAAATACTTGATGTCTCATCAAGGCATACCACCGGATGAGAAAGAATTCATGACGAATCTGCACAACACAAATTTGGGTGCAGGTATGGTTTTTAGTCGGAACTTGCTTTAGATGGTAGTGTCGTTTGTTTGCTGTATGCTGAATAAAAAGTTGCTGTGGAACACATGGTGTGTTGCATTTTGGGTAATGTCCTAGTTCCATCTGTAGTACAGTGGAAGTTGCTGGGTGGGGTCGGTACTGGAAAAAGCCCAGTAACCAGCTAGTTGCAGTTAGCTGGTCAGTACAAAAATGCAATACAATGCAGTAGTTGCTGGGCTGATGTACTTTGCTAGCAGATGTATGCTAATGAATTAGTTGCTCTGCAAAAAAGAAAGGAAGAAAACATTGTAGATTCATTGACCAGTTCATTAGTTGCACCATGGTATCATGAAAGTTGCTGGGTGCTAGCGTGTTAGTTGCTGTATTATGTTCTTTTGCATTTTTGACTGTTATCTTATCAGTTGTATGTGAGCTGCATTTTTTTCATCCTTTTCCATGTTTCCCTAGCCCCTTAGTTAGTGCTTGAGTGTCAGTTGCTGCTTCCCTCCTCCCATATTGATCTCTAAACCTTTTATCTTTTTCTGTAATGCAGGAAGAATCCTGAAGATCATGTCAGGGTACTATGGTTCTGAGTTGCTTGCCCCGTATGGGACGAAGACAATAACAAACTATTGTGCAACATTGAAGAATGATGATGAAACAGATATTGAGCAAGTGATAAGCTATTTCAAGGAACAACAAGATAAGGATTCAGATTTCTTCTACCGGGTAAACAAGGATGATGAGGGTAGGATAGAAAATAGTTTTTGGGTTGACGGCGCAGCACGGAGGGCTTCTGTTGAGGCTTATCATGACATTGTGTCGTTTGACACAACCTACATGACTAACAAGTATGACATGCCCTTTGCCCCTTTCATTGGCATCAACAAACATGGTCAGTCTATCATGTTGGGCTGTGGCTTTGTCAGACAAGAGTTGTCAAGTAGCTTTGATTGGTTGTTTGGTACTTTCCTGGAGGCTATGGGTGGACTTCAGCCACACAACATCATTACAGATCAAGACATAGCAATGAAAGCTTCCATTGAGAGGATTTTTCCACTATCTGTTCACAGGAACTGCCGCTGGCACATAATGCAGAAGGCGCAAAAGGAATGTGGGGCAGTTATTGCTATGAACCCTGGGTTGTCTGCAGATTTCAACGACTGTGTTGATTTCAGTTTCTCTCCAGATGAGTTTGAAGAAAATGGGCTCAGTTTCTGGTTAAGTGGCATGCTGCTCCTGCGCACAAATACTTTGCAACACTATATGAAATTAGGGCTTCTTGGATTCCATGTTACTTCAGGCACCGGTTTTTCCCTTTCCTCCAGTCTACACAAAGGAGTGAAGGTTTTAACGCTGTTCTGAAGTCATATGTCAACCCCTCCAAGTCTTTGCTGGATTTTGTTATTCAGTACGAGAGAATTCAGGTGCACGTTCTCGTGAAGGAAGGTGGGAACGACTACATGACCGAATTCCTGGAACTGCGTCCGTGGTCTGATTTCCGCATCGAGGAGCAAGCACTGGCAGTGTACACGAAAGATATATATCTCCGTTTTCGACATGAGTTTGAGCTGATAGGGAGGTACAATGTGCGGCATTCTGGAGGCAATTATTACAGGCTGGAGCCGACTAGGTTTTGTGGGAAATATGGTTCCAGAACCTACTTAGTTGTAGCAAATCCCGCTGAGGGCGCCTACTCGTGTGAGTGTACCAAGATGGACCGTGATGGTTTGCTCTGTTGTCACATTTTGAAGATGTTCACACACCTAGGGGTGGATGTGATTCCAGAACGCTACATTCTCAAACGGTGGACCCCGAGTGCAGTGCCCAGTGCTATGCCAGCAACAGCTGAGTTGCCGACAGATGTGATGCCCCTGAGGCGCAATACGAGGTTCGGCAGTCAAACCTGAACATATCTTGTGCAAAAGTTGCTTGCCGGTCAGATGAAGCTACTGCTATCCTCAACAGACACCTACGGCTTGCTGCAACTGAGATTGGGCAGCTTAACAAGTCTCATAAGAAAAAAGCAAAGCAAGATGCTGGCCCATCTCCTAGTGCGCCATCGGATGCAGAGATGCCCAGAAACCCACCCAGATCAAGTACAAAAGGAAGAACAAAAGAACACCGGATGCACTCGGCGCTTGAGTTGCACCCTAAAAGAAAAATTAAATGCAGCATTTGTGGCTCTGATAAGCACAACGCAGCTACATGCGAGGAAAGGCTGAAGTGAGAAGCCTAGATGCAGTGTTTTTAATTAGATGAACAAACAGGGGTGGGCTAGAAAAAAGATGGTGTGTTATGCGCAAGCTTTGAGTTAGGAAAAAACAATGTATCATGTCTTTTATTTTCTGTCATGACATTGTTTCGAATTACAACAACTATGACTCTGAAAGCATTTGGTTGCACTTGTTTAAATTACTGCTAGTTTAAAGTATGACATCTTACAGATTGTGTTGCTTCTTAAGTGTATCCTTCCAGTCAACAAGGTTCTGCAGCGCGGTTACCCAATTGCTTGCCATTATCTTTCTGATGTTGGGCAGGTCTTTAGGACTGTAGTTTGGGCTGTTTCTCCCTTCCCAGTGCTCTGCATTCATGAGTGTGCATATACCGCAGTCGTCGCTGTTTGTACATAGAAGAAAGGTAATTAGTAGCAAAAACAGCTCACACCTGAAACTAGGGAGCTCGGTGTATTCTTTTAAAAAGGAAAATCAAAACTATGGTGAAGTGTTGGAATTATGTACCTATTAAGATGCAAACTAGGGGGAGAAAAAAGGAAATAACTACCTATAAGCTCATAGAGCAGCAATAGAACAGAAAATGCTGTATGGAGCAACTAGTGATCATTAGGTGAAGCAACTACGTAACTATTTGAAGAAACAACAGATAGGCAAAACAACAAACTAAAAAGCCTGGTGTAATAGCAGCAACTAGGATAAAATCATACGGGAAAAAATATGCAGCAAAATAGAAGGTGCTTACTTTGTTGTCTGCTTTGGGACGTCTATTTCTTCGGTATGGAACTCTTCTAACTTTACTTTTGAATTCGGGTAGTTGTCGTCCCATAGAATGTAGGATGTTGCTTTTAGCTTCTGCACTACTTCCTTGAGCAACTTGTCGTTCATTGTCCGCCATGAATCAAGCACTTGAAACTTCTTGTCTCTAATGTTTATGGTGAACAAGAAGTAGTGATGCACAAGCACTTTGGATTTCGGGTTTAGTGGGTGCAATATAGGTAGCATCACCTGGAAAAAGGGGGAAAACATATTGATGTTCAAGATGGGATGTCGGCAACTAATGAACTGTTACAGTTGCAACTAACCTATCTGTTTGAAGCAATTTTCACAAGTGGTAGTAGCAAAAAACAATCTGTTGTGGGGTTAGTTGCGCTTACCATATCTTTTTTGTCAAGCCGTCTGTCTTTGCTAAACAAATCCTTGATTTTAGCACGACTCTAGTCCATGTTCTACATGTGGGTCTGTGCAAGGATGGTGGTTTCAGAAATGTTAGAGACGCAAAACAAAACAGATAAGCGGGAATAAAAATAGCATAAGCGATGGAGTGAAAAAAGAAACAATGGACAAAGTGCCTGTACTTACTGCTATCCTGAGCGGCATGATCAGTTTTTTAGTTGCGCTTGGTATTGTTCTCATAAGATAATCTATGCCAATTTCCATGACTGACGTATGGAGCCATCCACCAGGTTTCATGGACTCAGCTAGTTCCTGCAGAGTGACGTGATATTTCCCGAAGTTGATGATATCGGGGCTGTTGGAAGAAACATTCACAAAAGTGTGTGTGCTAGGATGAACACATAACACTGAATGACAAAAGTTTTGTATGGGAAAAATAAAAATAGCTTAGACATTGTTCAGAAGCAACTCTTCCCGATTGTTTCAGAATTCTGGAGCAACTTAAGCATGTATGGAGCAACTAGTAATGGCAAAGAAAATAAGCAACTACCAAAAATACTGGGCCGTACCGCATGCTCATGACAGTCTGTTGGAAGAGGCGTCGTATCCCACTTGGGAACAACAAAGCTGCAACTGGGTCCTCCCGCAAGCTCATTACACTCTTTTGTACCAACCGCCTCTTCAAACTCGGGTCCCAAATTGAAAGCGCGAGTATCGAAGCAATAATCGTCGGCTTTGCTACCTGAGTTGCACCTGACGGGTAGTTTGAAGTGAGCTATACCGGTCTCCAAACCCGACTCTGCTGACTTTGCCTGCGGCAGTTGTTGCGTCATTGGAGCGGGAGTTTTCAGCCTACTTAACAAGTTATACACTTCGTCCTGCGTAAACATCACTTGCTTATTGAGCGCAGGTGCAGGTGGTGGGCAGTTCTGCGGTGTGGGCGGGTTGTAGTTGCCTCCTGCAGAGCTGGTATCTGAGGGAACAGGCAGAACATTGGTTTTGGGTGGCGCACATTTTTGTGTCCCATGACTTGTTGCTTTACATGCCTGAGGTGTCAGCACAGCTGCTGTAACTCGTAGTGCTTGAGGTGGCAGAGGTGGCTTAGATGCCTGAGGTGAAGGTTGAGGTGAAGGCTCTTTTGCACGAGTAGTTGTTGCGGTTGTGTGCATTGTGTTTACAGTTGCTTCAGGTGGAAGCACAGTTGCTTTAGGTGACTGAACAGTTGCCTGATTTCTTGTACTAGTTGCTCTATTTCAAGGTATTGGCCCTGTTGTCGATGACACAGTGGTTGTAACTGGTGGTTTTGCAGTTGAGGTTGTCTTTGCTGGCCGTAGTCCATGAGACTCTTCGAACCAATCATTGTACGCTGAAGGGTTGTTTAGACCGTGCAGGAGTGGCTGCTCAACAATTGGCATTGGCTTCAACCAACTGGGATTTGAGGGGCTCCTGAGAATAGAGGGGCTCTCATCCCAAACAGTGTTTACCTCGAGGCGTGGGTTGTCTGGCAGCCGGCAAGGAATCTCCATGTTGCATATATCGAATATCGACATATCATCTGGTTCACACACTTCTGGTTCGCCTTCAGCAGCTGCACCATCTTTACTTTTACCACCCCCCTCTTGTGATACACAAACTGGCTCGTGGTGGTATCAGAGGCGGTTGCGCCTGACCCCCATCGTGGGAGTCTGGATGTACATTTTGTGCTCCAGTATTCACACCAGTGTTACCGCCACCATCGCCATCATCATCGCTGCTGTCCCCTCCATCTTTTTCATTGGCTTTATCCCTGTCCTCATCATCGCTTTCGTCTTCCCCCTCATCATCCTCGTCCTTTTTCCCCATCACTTTCCTCCTCCCCGTCAGCATCATTGTCATCGCCCTCCTTCTCTGAGTCTTCTTCATCTTTATCACTGTCATCGTCATCTAACGACAAATCTTGACTGTTCTCTGCATCTGAGTCTTCTTCATCGCTCTCTTCTGGCAACAGTTGCTCTTTCGGCTGTTGCTTTGTGCATTGATGTTTGGAATTTGCAGGTATGTGACTGTTTCTTGTTGCAGGCCGTCCAGGGCGCTTAATCTCGCTGGTACCGGCTTCATCAAGACAAGCAATGCCTTTAACCCATTTCGTCATGGATTCTTCAAACTCCCTGCAGAATCCATGCAACATTGCAGACAGCTTCCTCTTGTTCTGCACATCATTCATATGTGATCAGCATTAGACACCAAAAAAGAAAAAGAAAAAAGGTGTAAAAAACAATTTAGTTCACATGTTGCTCTAGTATGTCTGCTCCTATGGTCCAGAAAATGTTCACTGACAGTTGCAGCAACTATGCGTTTTTTAGTCTAGTATGGTAGAGGCAAGTACGAGGGAAAATAACATAAAAACAGCAGCAACTTGTTGTATATATTACTAGTAACTGGCACCAAAAGTAGCAGCAACTACTAAAATGGTATGACGTTAGTTGGGTGCATCAACTTTGAACATGGTGTTAGTAAAACAATTTTGAACATGGTACATCAACTTTGGCATGAGATAAAAACCAAGTTTCTGTCCAAAAAAGGGAAAAACAATGCAGGTAAACAGAAACACAGATATCTGAGATTCTCACACTGTGGTTGTAGCTTGCAGGCACATTCGCGGCCACAAATTGTTTAGCTTTGAGCAATCCGCCAAAAAGCCCACCTTGTGCTGTATCGCTGAACTTCTCTTTCAGCTTTTGCACAATTTACACCCCCAGTAAAAAATAAAAATGAAAAAAGTCCGTTAGGTTATACTCGCAAGAAATAGAAAGTGAAACCAAAAGGATTGTAGAGTTAGTGATAAATCTAACCTGCAATTTCCCAAACACCCCAGGTGCCAACATGTTTTTATTGAGGACCTTGTTTATCAATTCAGCATCCCACGCATTTGCGCGTGGTGTGCAGTTGCTTATCATTTCATCAACCTCAAGTGAATCTAGATATTTAAGCTGCATTGAACCACAGTAAAGAAAAAACATCCAGTTAGCCAAGTGGAAAACGATGAGGAGTTGTCAGCATGGTGGAGCAACTAGTACTGATTTGAAAAAGAAGCAACATGTAGTATGGAAAAAAAGTGAACATTCGTAATACTGAAGATTGCAATTTATGGCACTGTACTCGGCAGAAATTCTGGTATGTATGGACGGATAAACATGTACAGAAAATAAAAAAGAATTGCAGTTTCCAGAATACAGAGCAACTACAGTATGATATTAGGAGCAACTATGAACATGCATTGTAGCAAACGTTCTATGTCATTCCAGCAACTACAGGCAAATGGTTTATACATGCACTTACCACAAGGTGATACACAAAACAGCATACTGACTTCTTGGTGCCCAGTGCCATGAATGCTTCCCTTAGTTGGTCTACCACAAACTGCGCTATGTTGTACTGGTCGATAAGTGCAGGATCAGATGTAGCCGGGTAACATCGTGTGCAGACTTTGACGCTGGTTGTTGGAGCGAAGAAACAACTGTAAGCAACCATACTGTAAGCTTGCAGAAAGTTATCATCTCCTTCCCCATTCATGTCCGATATTTTCTTGCACTAGGCTGTCAGATCTGGGGGGTTGCTGCTTTGAATATTGAATTTCTGGTTGACTGATTTGATAACATCCACGCGTATATCCTAGCAGACCTTCAGACCCGTGCTTGGCAAATCCCACATGAGGCTAACACTTTCTGCATCGATAGGTATCCTCCCCCTTTCGGATATAACCAGCTCTGACTTATGTGGGTCGTAACATCTCATAACCCACTGGCTGAGTTTTACTGGCATTGAGGATGCAATGTTCAACAGGCCACCAAAGTGCCTCTTTATGAGAAGCAATTTTTGATCGCCAGATAGCCCGTCATTGACAGTTACAAGCCTAAAGGGTGAAGCCCTATTCCTTATGTCCTACACAAGCAAAAAAAAAACAGACATAGCATCAAAAATTTATGAACTAAGCAGTAGCCAATGTGAACCAGGATATGAATCAACTTATAAAAGACGTATGGTGTAGAGCAAGTGTTGCATCTGGCAAAAAATGAAAAAATCCTACATACTGGAGCAACTTGCATTGATATATGGAAGCAACTTGCAGTGCTAGATGGAAGCAACTAGCAGCAAAATTATGGGACAACTTGCAGTGGTAGATTAAGCACTTACATCAGTGCCATCCTTTTCCTTGTTTAGCCTCTTCTGCCTCTTCCCCATATCTTTAGATGTCTCTGGTTTTTGGTTTCCAGCCTCACTGGTTTGTTTGCGCTTAGGAGCAGGTCCCCGCCCCGCTGCAGCTTTGCCTCTTCGCACAGGAGCCGCATTCTCTGTGGATTTAGACAGCCTATTGCCTGGTACTTTTGACGGCCCTCCGATTCCTAATTGATCAGTACCCGCCATCTGTACGACACAACAAAAAGGGAAAAAAAATAAATGAACCATTCCTGCTGTCTTGTTGACACAACAAATTGATTCATGTGCAACTTCCTGTGCAACTGCTGTTACATATTGATTCAACTATTGCATTGGAATCCAGCAACTTATGAACTAAAGCTGACAAGCAACTTAGACTACATACTGATGCAACTTATACTATAAACTGATGCAACTTAGAGTACATACTGATGCAACTTAGAGTACATACTGATGCAACTGATGCAACTGAGACTACATGCTGAGGCAACTTAGCCTACGTATTGATGCAACTTAGACGACATGCTGTGCTCCCTAATGAGTAGGGATTGTTGTCATGTACACACAACACTGGAGCGCCTGAATCAATTCACCCTCAAAAAAAAGGAGAAGAACCCACAAAAATGTGATGAACTCGTCCTGAAGCCCTCGCATTGAAGGCAAATCAAGCCAAATTCGAGGTCGCCCAACTCTCGAGCAACCAGCCCCTGACGAAAATCCACCCCCGAACGCTCTGCACTCCATCCCTAAAACCCTAGAACTGAGAACCATCGCCCCTTCCTCACGAGATTCCGCACAAAATGCTCTCAGAGACTCACATGCACGCCCACTCCTTCGCAAATACCTCGAATCCAGCCTTCGAGATTAGCCTCACACAGCAAAAATCGCCACAAAAATCGCCAGTAAAATCGGTGTCGCGAGGTCCAGAAACTACTCACCGGCATCAGCGCGCGTGGATCTCCTTGCTCCTGGTGTAGCCGCTCTAGATTTGAGGAAGGGACGTCGATTTTGTCGCCGAGCTTCCGCCTGCCCGCCGCGTTCCGGCTCTCCTCACCCGCCTCCGCCTCTCCTCACCCGCCTCCTCCCTCCGAGCTTCCGCCTCCTTCCTCCCGAGATCGGCCGGAGCAGCCGCCGCACCTACACCGGCCGGAGCAGCAGTCGTCGCCGAGAGCTCCGCCCCGGCGAGAAAATGGACAGGGGAGAGGGGGAGTGGGGAATGACACGGTTCCCAAATTTCGAACCGCCCCCAGGTTTCATGCGGGACCCACCCGCGTGTGGCGTGCGGACAGCGTGGCCCCTGACGCGAATCTCAGCGCGCGTGGGACGGTGGATCGACTGAGCGCCCAGGTTGACAAAGCGAGCGCAGCTGCGCTATAAGGTAATTATGAACAACTAATTTCATTTTTCTTATAATTTTCCACGTTTTCGTTATTACTAATCTGTTATTAGAATCTTACGAACCAAATTGGCCGTAAATAACTAATCGATTATCGAGAGTATTAAAAATTTGCATCATTTTTGTTGCGAGGAGTATTAATCTTTATGTAGCTTTGAGCATTGACCAACCTTAGGCAGCGTGGATTTGTCCAAGGACACGTTCGATCCTGTAATCAGTTCCGAACTACTGGCTCCGTCACATAATACTGTAATAAACTTTATTCCAATGGCCGGAAAAGACCACATTATTCATGTATTGATACATACGCACATAATATCCTTCGGTAACACACATGATGGAGCTTGCTGGCCCCTAGCCGATGGTGGGCACCTCGGCGACATCGCCGTAAGAGTTGACGAAGACGCGGACGCGCTTGTTGTTGAACTCGGTGGTGACGAAGGAGCCGACGGGCAGCACGATCACACTCACGTCCGGCCGGTCACTGAGGATCTTCTCCTTCGCCGCGTCGGACGGCGCCCCTACCAGCTCCGGCCACGAGGATTTTGCATAGCCCATCTTTGCAACGATCCAACACGCTTAGCGTAGAGATCTGCAGCTAAAACAGTTCGATTTCAGCGAGACCCATAGAAAACGCATGTATACAAATCTAAATACATAGCAAATATGTAGAGTATATACGTTGGTTGCAAAGTGCTCACCTGAATTAGAAGGTAGAACCTGTGGTTTGGTTTGCGGATCGTGCTTTTTGTTTCAGGACTTGCTCGATGGACATGGTATTTATAGTACGTCTAGGTTGGGGCTTGGGGAAGGGTAGATGTGAACCTAGCAGTACGGATTAGGCATATCTTTGACAATGCGATGCTTCAACATTTGACATTTGGGGGTTTTTCAAACTTTGCCTACGACTGCCACGCATACTGTTCCAGCGGGAATTTTGTTCTCTTGCTTACTCCGCAAAATAGGAGATAGACACAGAAAATAATACAAATATTCCTGCCTCAGGAGGTTTGGTCCGGTTTTTTTTTTTTTGCGAAACACAGTACAACGCAGACGCTCACATACACGCGCATACACTCACCCCTATGAACGCACACACGCACACCCTACCCATATGAGCACCTCCGAGATACTGAGCCGGCGGTTGGGTCTTGAGATTGACGAAGTCACCATGGACGCCTCGTTGTCAACGGGAACGTCGCCTCCCACTGAAGAATATTCCATTCATTAGAAACACTAGTGTCAAATCCGGGGGTTTGAACTCTGGTGGGTTGAGGGTACAACCACCCTACTAACCATCTTGCAACATGCAAGTTCTCAGGTTTGGTCCGGCTTCACATCTTTATCTTGATCTTCATCTTTTTTGGACTGTTTTTCGATCCATCGCCGCCCCCTTTTCTCAAGGAATCGTAGAACTCGACCCACTTTGGACATCCTTGATCATTTCCCAACAATAGGGCAAGGTGAACTTGGACTCTTGTACACCTCCTTGTGGTATTGCAATGCTTGGAGAACAAGGTCCCCACCCCAATGCCACTCAACCGCCAGGCCTTGACATGATCATGGGTGGATTGGAACTTTCTAAACTCGTATTGTATGTGTAAACACCTCTTGCTAAGAGAGATATCATTGTGATCACTCTATCTTGATCGAGGCAACTTTCTTTGCTCATGGAATGTTTACACGCCCTCTTCCAAAACACGGTGCCTTTTTGTTGAGCACCATTGGTTGCGCATTGCCCACATGTCATCCAAGTATCACAAAGAATTTGGTCATCCTTGTCCGTGTACGAGGTCGTCCATTGGTTCTTTGTGGTGAGTCAGCCTCGTCGAACTCTAGTGGCTCTTCATCAATGGAGACCACATCGGGTTGTGTCTCGCCTTGAGTCTCGGCCCCAACCATGATGGCGGCCTCTTCTTGAGTCTCGAAGTCTTCGTTGTTGTAGGTTCCACCCCCGAAGACCTTCATGACACTGTCGGTGTCGAAATAGGTCGGGTTGTCCGCGGTCATGGGCAGCATCTCCTTGAAATCGAGTGCACGAGGTTAAGGCATGCTCCCCGAGGCCGACTACCGTGCCTTCGCCTTGCCATGCATCGGGACGCCGCCGACACTCGACGTCACGTTGAGGTTGATGGGTGGGACCACATGGACAATCATAACCAAAGAAATCTCCGGTGACGCCTCTCACCAAGCCACAATGGTGCGCCCGCGGGCTGGTGATACCCACAAGTATAGGGATCGTTGAAATCTTCAATGTGTAAGTATAGTATCGATCCCACGAGGAGTAGGAGGTATAAGTATTTATCCTCTCAAATAAGAGTGTCACTTCTCTTAATATCTATGCACTAGACAAACTAAAATGATTAAATGATGCAAGTATTTGGGGTTTTTGGCGTAGAGTTTGCAATAAAGTAAAAAAGCTGAAAATAAAATATGACAAGTGAAAGCTCTCAAAGAGAGAAAGCCCAATCCTCTATGCACCAAGAGGACAAGCTCAAGTGTGTGTTTCTTATAAGTGGAGAACGTTCCCAAGGGCTACCTAGACTTCATGGCATAAATATTTCTAGAACAACAAGGTAAGTATATTGTCAAGTTTTAATCTTCTTTTGGACGGAGCCATAATAAGGGAAAACTAAATAAATAAACTAAACCCCCTTATGATGGTTCTTATGGCCAAGTAAATAACTGCACAAGAGTTATTAAGACATAGAGTCCCACCATAGCCTTAAACTCTAAGATCCCCGATATTAATACCCTCATAATGCAACTTCATGACTCGGTCTCAGGTTTACATGTCCTCCCAAGTCTCCCTCACTCCATTACACTACGGTGTTCTCCTATGAGCCCATATAGGTGAAGTGATATGCAGTCGACATTCGCACAACACCATCATAGAATTACATAAAAAGATAAACACTAGACAAAATACCAACACATGTCATATATAAATCATTGCGAAACCATCCTATGCCCCCAGGAACATGAGAGAACTACTCACAACGCGAAGACATGATATGATTCAATGGCATAAGCGATACAACACAATCTGAAAATATAATCTCCCACAAAACAATGACAAGTAGCTAATCATACACAAGTAGAATAGCACTTATACAATTATCTAGGGTTCAACAATCTCAAACTATGAGGGGGATGAAGTGGATCACGAAGATGGTGATGGAGATGGTGCTAGTCTTGACGGTGGTGTTGATGGAGACTCCGGAGGGGGATGGAGGAGCCTTCTGGAGGTGATTCCGGCGGTGTTTCCCCCCTCCGCTCTTCTCCGACGACAACCTTCTGTCTCCTGTTTCTTGGTTTTGTGTTTCTCCGCCGCCTCCTTGCAAAACTCATTGGGGGAATATTTTTATGGACGTTTTTAGGTCAAGACGAAGCCACGGAGACGAAAACGGACGACATCGGAGCCACGGGGAATAAAAGAGGTGGTCCCACACGGCCAAGGAATCTGGCCGCGTGGGACCATCTATTTTCCTCCTCGGACTTCCTTTTTCATGGATCCTTGGCTCGTACGTCTTCTTATTTTCAAATATTGGGCCCCGTAAAATATTAGGTCATTTGGACGTCGTTTGGTCCCTGAAAGTCAAAAACATGGAAAAAGGGGTTTTCTGGTTCTGCAGGGTTAATTCCAAATAAATGGGAAAACTGTGAATTATCCCTAAAATCATTATAAAACATAAATATAACCCATATATGATGCAAATAAGTTGGAATATCAAGTAGTAAATGAAAAGTTTATGTATGCGTTTTACATGCATCAACATCCCCAAGCTTAACCTATACTCGTCCTCGAGTATGAAGGTGATAAAACTAACATGGACTTTGCATTTTAATACTATCAATGGATATCAAAGATGATTACTATTGCTACATAGAGTCAAATGATTCATTCTTCAAAGGAGTAGCAATATACAAGATAGATTATGAAGTGATATCAAATATTCAATGAAAGGATGTTCAATGATAATTCACAAAGTGTAACATAGAAGAAAGTACTATGGACCAAATGTATGCATAATGAAAAGTAAAAACATCCTATAATGGTCATAGAGTATTCTTGTAAATCTGAATATAAAAGGTGGACACTTTGGAAAGATAGATAAATAAGTAGAGGTAAAACATGAATAAGTTTCATCTAGCTTCCAAATGCTTCTACTTAAGTTAATGTTTGCAATGTGGTATCCATTGGTGTGGAGCTCTCATTACCCCTATCATAGCATCTTGAATGGTTAAAGTTTAAAGTGAAAGCAAATATGAGTAGTGTGCTTGACAAAGTATGGGTTGAATGCCTCATGCCCCTTGAATACAAGTACCTCTCAACTGGCTACTCAACTCGGGTCACAAAGCAAGTTCAAGTTAAAGTCATTGCAAGTAATAATAGCATCATTAAGAGTTGCTCCCGGGGTACCTCTTGTCCCAGGACATGGAACAAGCCCATGTCAAAATGACAAGACAAACAAACAAAATGGACAATCTCAGCACTCTTTTATTTACTATTGTTATAGCTTTTTATTGTGAAGTGCCTCACTGAAGGTCCACCGTGATATGTAAGTAAATTTCCACCATGAATGATGCATGGCTTGGGTTAGCCGCCCAGTGAGTCTCTCTAGCCATTTATACTTACTCCTCAAACTTACAAGTTTCCACTTTTATTTCACACAATGTTAGGCATCCATAAACAAAAGTACATGATATCAACTAAATATAATTAAGAGCACTTTGAAAGCTTGCCATGTGACAGCACATATGAGCTAACTCCCAACCAAGACTCTTGTCAAGCACACAACTTCATAATTTTAATCACAATGGTTCATGTTTATTAAGTGCAATAAAAGTAAAGTGTGCATCAAGTTCGTGAGAGCTTTTTAACCAACTTTTCCCATAACAATCAATAACATAAGCATTTTAATTCGGAAGCATAGATAATACAATATAACATGATAAACATACTTGGAATAGCATAAAGCTAATAGGTAGATATGGTGGACTCACTGGAAAAACTTTGGTTGAAGGTGTTGGAAAACAAGTTTTTACTTGTTGGAATTTTTGGGCTAGCAAGAAGGAGAAAGTTGACCGTCTAAATGCATGCATAAGTGTCCATAGAACTAACCAATCCATGTTAAACAAAGTAAAGTAACATTCAGCATCAAAACATGAATAAAAGATAGCTCTTGATAAAACACTTGCAAATTAATACTCATTAAAAAGCACATGAATCATGCAACTATATGTATCTTTTTGAATCAACTCAAACATCCCTTTCCCAATCTTTTTAATAGCATCCAACTTAATTCAACCCAAATTTCCAGTAGTCTCTCATACATAAATGATAGTGGTGGTCTCAAGACAAACAAAAACCGAAATAAAAAAATAAAAGACGCTCCAAGTTTATGCGATAAAGTGCATTGATCGAAAAACAGAAGTTAGACGTGTGCAAACCGAGAGTGTGTTGGTCCAGTGGGGTTGTCTTCACATCCCCAAGCTTATGGTCTTCACCATCCTTGGATAGCTCTTGGTGCATCTCCTCTAATCCCTGTGAAAAAACTTCAAAACACCGTTTCTCCCTTTTTTTTCTGTGGGGTGACATTAGTAGTGATAGACAAATGAATTGCTTGCTGCATAAAATCCTTAAACAAAAATTCATATGAATGTCCAGAAAGTGTATAATGTTGTATGCCTACTTATAAACTCAATTGGATAAAAAAGATTCAAGTTAAAAGTTCAAAGAATGCATCAAACAAAATGGGACAGAATCTGTCCAGAAAAACAGCAGCAACAAAACGCATTTTTCTACCCTACTTAAATATGTCGAAAAAATCTGAAAAATTCATGCTTACAGAGAATGAAAAGTTGCAACTACAGTTCAAATATCAGCTCATTCGGAGTTACAGAATAGGATTGAAAAATCATACCGTGCACAGATTTGTGCTGAAATAAAATCTCCGAAACAATAAGCAACTTTTTCAATCCAAAATGGGTAAAACTTGGCACTTTATTAAAAATTCCAGAAACAAACTAAAAACTAAGTCTCTTGTTACAGCAAGAGGACACAAAGAAAATCAAAAATAAAAACAACCGGGTTGCCTCCCGTAAAGCGCTTTCTTTATAGCCATATAGCTAGGCTTACTTACTTGGTATCAAGATGGTTGGAGTGAGGTGGCTTGGCATCCCCAAGCTTGAATTCTTGTACTTATTTGATATATGTTGGGTGAGCCTAGGGGTAACATCCCCAAGCTTGAGTTTTTGTCCCTCTTGATCTTGTTCATCACCCTCAACTCTTCCACTTAAAATTATCTTTACACAAAACTCATCATAAAACTTGATTAGAGGGGTTAGTGTCTCCATAAATTAAATCCACATAGGTATAGCAAAGACATATCATGAGTTGATTCTAAACATTAACTATTGTTACTATGGTTGCGTATTGCTCATTGATCAAAGAACCACACAAAACACAAGTAATGAGGCTAATGCAAAATAAAGACAGAATCTGTCAAAAACTGAACAACCCGCAAAGAGTGAATTTCCAGAGGCACTTACGTTGCTCAAATCAGAAAACTTTAACTAATAAAATGTGTATAATACCTGAATATTGCTGTCGTAAAATTTCAGGTCAAAATTCCTCTTCTATGATTTTTAACATTTTTCGCAGTGAAGCTTAGGAATCTGTTTTCTAGACAACAAATCACTATTATTTGATCCTACCTCTCAAAAGAGGTTATTCTTTCCATAAAGATGAAAAATAAGATAAAAAGGTGATGTTACAGTAGTAAACAAGCACCTTGACTCAAAAACCAAAATCAAACTGAAGAAATAAAAAAGAAGCAAAAAGAACCAAGAAAGATTCAAGAGAAACAACAAAGAAGAAGGAAAATATTTTTGTTGTTTTTGATTTAGCAAAAAGGCAAAAGAGGAGCAAATATATACAACATAAAATACTCTTTTTTTTGGTTTTAGCTTTGGGAAAAGTTTTAATGATAGAGACTTTGCAACGGTTCCATTGGCATGAACAACACATGTTCAAGGTCGACCCCAACTTCTCCATTACTCATCCTTCTCATTTACTTTCCCAAATTTTATATAAAATGAAAATCTTAAACTAATTGTCACAAAACAGTAGGTAAAGATATTTTACATGTTGTAAAGATATAAAGGTGTTCTCAAACCGAATAGGAAATTAAAGCATAAGGAACACTCCACAGAATATTGAACAATTTACTTTTAAGTCTAACTCTCTTCCTATGCATTGGAATTTTATATATGAATAAATAACAACAATTTTGAGGTAACCAATGCATATAATAATCAATAGCTTGCATTTTAAATAACATAGAAACATAAAGGGGATTCTTATCTCTTCCTATCTCATAATAGTTGCAAGCATTAAAAACAAATTCAGCCATATAACCATAAGAATCATTCAACTTAGATAATTTAGGCAAATAAAGAGGATCATTAAATTTATTTTGGAATTCATTAGCATGCTTCCCTCTTTCAAAATAGTTATTAAGATCAATATCAAGTTTAATATCATGGTTGCAACAAAGATTTTGAACTAAAGATAATTACAAACCACATAAGTATTTCTCAACATAAGCAAATTTCTCCTCTATGGTGTGAGTAGGAGAGTTCAAAAATAAAGTAGGACTCTCATAAGTAAGAGTATTGTCACAAGCAACAGGAATATCATTTTTATCCTCACATAAAGTAGTAACAAGTTCTAAACATGGAGGATCATCAAGCAAAATAGGATCATCATCTAGAGTACTATCATAAAACATTTCTAAACCATACTCCTCATCATCTTTAAATTATTATCAATAATGTTCTCATTAGGCATAGGTTGATAGTCCTCCTCATCATCAGAATCATAAAAGCAAAGTTTATCATCAACAAAATATTGAGTGTTACCCTCATCTATAGGTGGTGAAGGTGGAAGTTTCCTCTCTTCTTTCTCTAGTTGTTCATCATTTTCATCATCTTCTTGGGGTTGCATGGGCATCCCAAAGCTTAGGTTTTTATCCTCCTCTTCCTGCAAAATATTACTACTTTCCGTGGCAGCAAGAATTCTTTATTTAACATAAACATTATCACTAAATTCCTTTTTGCAAAGTTGGAGAATAATAGAAACTTGTCCTTTCATTACACGAGCTTCATGACTAGTTGCAAGAAATTTATTAATAAGAGAGTCTATCTCATGGGCTCAAACATAAGCAATATATTTCTCAACTTGTTCTATATCAGGGAATAAAAATTTATCTTCACGATAACAGCCAATTAAAGGATCACTGTTATGCTTACATTGATAGTGGGAATATTTAACAGATCTTCTAGTGCAACAAGTTATGTCATGTAACTCACAAAACTGAGAAGAGCTATTTTATGAAGAGCTTCAAGCAATTTACCCATTCTATTTCCCTCTTCGGTTGATTGATATTCAGAGTAGGCGTCCATACTATTAAAATAATCATTAGCCATAGACATTCCAAAAAGTTTCTCAATTTTTTTGATTTTTTTTGTGTTTTGATATATAAAACTGAAAATAAAACTAAACTAAATGCAAAAGTGAAAGTAAACTAGAGTATATGCAAAACTGAAAATAAATATCCAGTGCAAACAAGAATAAAAACTTAAGCGCTACACTCCCCAGCAACGGCGCCAGAAAATCTCTTGATACCCACAAGTATAGGGGATCGTTGAAATCTTCAATGTGTAAGTATAGTATTGATCCCACGAGGAGTAGAAGGTATAAGTATTTATCCTCTCAAATAAGAGTGTCACTTCTCTTATTATCTATGCACTAAACAAACTAAAATGATTAAATGATGCAAGTGTTTTGGGGTTTTTGGCGTAGAGTTTGCAATAAAGTAAAAAGCTGAAAATAAAATATGACAAGTGAAATCTCTCAAAGAGAGAAAGCCCAATCCTCTATGCAGCAAGAGGACAAGCTCAAGTGTGTGTTTCTTATAAGTGGAGAACGTTCCCAAGGGCTACCTAGACTTCATGGCATAAATATTTCTAGAACAACAAGGTAAGCATTTTGTCAAGTTTTAATCTTCTTTTGGACGGAGCCATAATTAGGGAAAGCTAAATAAATAAACTAAACCCCTTATGATGGTTCTTATGGCCAAGTAAATGACTGCACAAGAGTTATTAAGACATAGAGTCCCACCATAGCCTTAAACTCTAAGGTCCCCGATACTAATACCCTCATAATGCAACTTCATGACTCGGTCTCAGCTTTACATGTCCTCCCAAGTTTCCCTCGCTCCATTACACTACGGTGTTCTCCTATGAGCTCATATAGGTGAAGTGATGCAGTCGATGTTCGCACAACACCATCATAGAATTACATAAAAAAGATAAACACTAGACAAAATACCAACACATGTCATATATAAATCATTGCCAATCCATCCTATGCCCCCAGGAACATGAGAGAACTACTCACAGCACGAAGACATGATATGATTCAATGGCATAAGTGATACAACACAATCTGAAAATATATTCTCCCCACGAAACAATGACAAGTAGCTAATCATACACATGTAGAATAGAACTTAAACAATTATCTAGGGTTCAACAATCTCAAACTATGAGCGGGATGAAGTGGATCACGAAGATGGTGATGTAGATGGTTCTGGTCTTGACGGTGGTGTTGATGGAGACTCCGGAGGGGGGATGGAGGAGCCTTCCAGAGGTGATTCCGACGGCGTTTCCCTCCTCCGATCTTCTCTGGCGGCAGCCTTCTGTCCCATGTTTCTTGGTTTTGTGTTTCTCCGCCACCTCCTTGCCAAACTCCTCGGGGGACTATTTTTATAGACGTTTTTAGGTCAAGACGAAGCCACAGAGAAGAAAACGGACGGCATCGGAGCCACGGGGAATGAAAGAGGTGGTCCCGCATGGCCAAGGAATCTGGCCACGTGGGACCATCTATTTTCTTCCTCAGACTTCCTTTTTCGCGGATCCTTGGCTCGTACATCTTCTTATTTCCAAATATTGGGCCCCGTAAAATATTAGGTCATTTGGACGTCCTTTGGTCCCTGAAAGTAAAAAAAACATGGAAAAAGGGGTTTTCTGGTTCTGCAGGGTTAATTCCAAATAAATGAGGAACCTGTGAATTATCCCCTAAAATAATTATAAAACATAAATATAACGCATATATGATGCAAATAAGTTGGAATATCAAGTAATAAAATGTAAAGTTCATATATGCATTTTACATGCATCAGCTGGATGTCGGCTGGTGGTGCTGTCAACAGGGCGGGCAAGGAGTACTGTGGCGGCTTCCCTTCAACGGATGAGACCGAGCTCGCCGTCGACGCCACCACATCGGGGTAAAGTTGACACCCGCAAACACATCGTCAAGGACCTCGCCCTTGAGGAGAAGCACAACACGGGCGACGACATGGGTGGCAATGATGTCTGTGCTGGCACGGGCCTGGATGGCGGCGAGCCTTTCCTCTCATTCGTCGTGGCCTTGGTGTCTTTCAGGTCGGCCCCGCGCTGACTTGTCCTTCCCTCCGGGCTGCCCTCTTGTCGGACTCAGGGAGCCGCTCCTTCTTCGGCTTCAACAGGGCGGGCGGCGGTGGCCATAGAGTTGGCAGGTCCTGGTCCTCCATCGGTGGCGGGGGCAACCGTGGCGACGGGTCGTGGGGGGGGGGGGGGGGGGGGGGGGGGGTTTGGGGAATAGAGGGGTTGGAGAGGGCAAGGCATGTATGGCCGGCGAATGGGTCCAAGGCGTACTACAGTGGACAAAGGGCAGACGGGGACGCTGTCCGTTTCGCCCAAATGTGGACCAAACTTTAGCCTGGTTTGGGTGAAACGGACATGTCCGTCCTTCCCGGTTCGTTTGTGGTGAGCCGTTGGAGCATGCCCCTTATCTGTTCAAATATAATGAGAAGTGGTACGTAAGTATCGTTTTTAAAAAGCTTAACATACATAGCAACTCAATAAAAATGAACAACACACATACGATAAAAAATAAGGTCATGCCAAAATTAATGAACAAATAACAATACCGGCATTAGCAAAAAACATCATATGATCTGTTTGAGAAGATACATGTCAATATACCGGCACTTCATTTGAAAAACTCTAGTTAAATAAACTGGATTTTCAATATCCATCGTGTGACAAGCTTGATGAACTTAAAGGAAGATTTTTTTGTTGATAAAGAGCATATATTAATACCGCAAAGATACCAATTACCCCCGGCCTTTGCAACAACGCATTGCCCTAGCAGCATTACATATGCACGCAACCAAAAAAAGGAACAAGAATAAAAAAGAAGAAGAATTCCGCTATAGTGATATACTCCTTAGCTTGTAACAACAACACTAACACCACTAAGACAACACCATAAGTTTCGCTTCTCCAAAAGCAACGCTTCCAAGAAGGGAGCAGTGCGCAAGCGTCGATGTTGCCCAATCATAAATCTTAACTTTTCATCCTGGATAAAGTCCTCGCTCTTAAAACAATGCCTTCAACAAGGCCATTACCAGTCACAACCAATTAATGCTAGACATTGGATTTTCACCCTTAAAAGAATGACTTTGAACTTCTCATGTGTCGTCGCCCCCACTTGCAAGCCGCTTCTCCAAGTCACGAATCACCAAGCCAATTTCTCATCGCCACAAAGAGTCGAATCACCATTGCTAGTCCCCAGATCTCGACATCCATGACATTCTTCGCCTGCTGACTTGACCCAGGAGCGAGAAAGCGTGCCCCATGATGGTAACAACTAGCAGAGCCTCACAACGCTCCCTCCGAAACCAAACGGTCAGCATGGGTGCGCATGACCGAATCCCTTCCGAACTAGCAATATCCAGGCATGGTGCGTCTAGTGGAACTCACCGGCGGAGCCTTTCGGAACACAACACTTTAGCCATAACGATGGGGACATGCATCCGACTCATCTTCATCTTGGCACGAATATGAATTCTAGGACCACCACCTTTATTCATACCAAGCTATTAGAGGAGATGACATCCTAGAGCACCGCTTCAGAAAGACACCAGTGTGATCAAGCCACCATCTAAAACTCCCCCATCCCGTCCTGGCTGAGCCACTATTGCCCAGATCGTGGCCAGCGGGCCAGATCCCCGCCTAATGCATCGCAACGACGGATGACATCCACCTTATCATCGTCGCTCTGCAATGGTGCACCCACCTAGCGAACCCGCGCCGCCCCAAGACAAGACGGTGGGCCTAGGCAAGGAACCAAGACCCACGACTTGCCTCCACCACCCACACCTGAAGATCTAGGGTAGATGCAGTTGCGGCCTAGACGAGATCGCCGCCCCGACCACCACCCTTGACCATCTCCGACGATGCCGCCCCTTCAGAAAGAGTCGCCGCTACCTCCACCCCAACACCTTAGGCACCAGGGGCCACCACCGCGGCTGATGCCGGCGGCAGCAGCGGAAGGGATGTCGATCGAGTAAGGGGAGTTGGCGGCGAGATCTGACGCACCCCTCCGGCTCCGCCTTGGGGTACGCCACCGGAGGGGAGGGGAGTCGGTACCCGCACTACACAAATTTACACAACCAAAGAAAAATAGTAGTTAGATATCCATTGTGGGACCGGATGGGAGGGGTGTAGCATTGTAGATCGAGTGTTCTATACGCGTGGTAGGAGACGGTCGAGATAGTACAATGTCTTCTTTAGTCTGCTGGTGTGGAATATGGGGGAGCTCAACTATCTCTAGACTGTGATGCTATCTATCAAATTGTGGCTATGTCTCATGAGTCTCATTTGTTTTCAATAAACTAAGATGGAAGTTGTTTCGTATGAGTCGGTGTCTCGATACTTAGGCCTTGAGTTTGACAAATTATTTTACCTGCAACAATAGGAACCAGGGGTGGTATCCTAGTTGCGTGGAGGGGGGGATGTTCTAGTGTTATCGTCTTCATGGTGGCGATCCCCTTGCTAGAACCGAAGACCTTGACTTGGTGGTGAGAGTCCTCCCGTCAGGTTGTTTCGGCAATCCTAGGGTCGGTCAGGTGAGGGTCCGAGCAAAACCTCCGCAATATGGTGTTGATGGCAGCGACGCTTACGATTGTCTTCTTCGTCCTGTGGGTTGCAGTTGTGGACCCTCTCCGTGCGACGCGTTGTTACCCTTTTGGGATGTTTTTGTGGAGCCCATGTTTCTCTTGATCGCATATACGAGTGTGGCTTGACTGGCGTGTAGTTACTTCGACTTCTTTGGTAGTCTAGGTGGCTTGGTACTATTTGTTTTGTCGTTTTGTTGGCTTGTTTTGGGAGAGGTTTTCCCTCCATATTGTATCGGTTCGGCCGTTGGGTTTTATTTATAAAATGGGGCGAGAACCAATTTTGAGAGTTTAGAAATAAAACGATGAACGTATGAAATGCTAAGAAAGTAAAAATAATAATATTTTATGATGAATCTAATGATACAGATTTGATTTGTAAATCTAACAATTTTTCCTATAAATTTGGTTTGAAATCATCTCGTTTGTCTTTTGAAAAACTAATAATCTTATCTTTATAAAATGGAACGGAGGGAGTAGAACTCAAATCAATGATTAATTATCAGGCAGTGAAAACAATTACGTTGATAGCAAATTAATGATGCCAAACTCATTATACAAACAATGTGATAACATTGCGGATGCTAAAAGTGAGTAGAGACTGAAGGTAATAACCACCTTGATGAATGTTTGATTGGTCGTTCTTGTAGCGGTCTGCTGTCTTGCTAGATGTACGATCCGTGGATAAAGCTGACCTGTATTTATAAGTCAATGCAAGGCGATTGCTAGCTAAGAAAATTGCGACGTTCCAAAGGCGTGTGCGGGTAAACCTCTCACCGCAACCACTCCTTCGTCCGCATGCGGCGGAGTTGCTAATTTGAATATTTGCTGGACGTGGAAATGCACGTTGGTGCGTTGAAAGATATGAGTTTGACGACGAACCTTAGGGCATGTACATTGCATAGCCCTTGTCCAAACGCTTACAAAGTCAAATCCTGGCTATTCACTGGCGTCGGGGCTAGGAGCAGCTATTTTGCGTACGATTTCTAACCGTCGGACGCTTGTCCATGCATCGGTGCCAAGTAAAGAGCCAGGAAATTCGTCATAAATGCCAAAACTTGTGTGATTTTTCCTCTAGCGCCTCAGCTTAGCGCCGAATTTCCTAAGAAAAACGCGTCGGATGCTACCAGAGAAGAATGCTGGCCCTCCGCGCCATGGTCGAGGCGAGCAGGTCGAGTTCGAAGAGGCAGCGGCGGAGCTATGGAGGGCAGCGGTGCTCCCCCACGTACGCGGCGGTGCTCCCGTAGGCCAACGGCGGTGTTGTGGGAGCAAAAATTCGATGATTTTTGTGTTCTTCTTCCCTTCATGTGGTGCAAATTTCTCGAAACTTTGCAGCAACATTCTTTATCTTATGCAAATCCACGGAACAATTACATCAAGTTTGTCTTTGATATATATTTTTCTTACTGTGTGGTGCAAATGTTTTGAAGTTATGGAGCAATATTTTTTCAGTTTTGTTGCAAATCTGTAGATCTGTTGTAGCATCGAAGTTATGGAACATAAATTGTGGATTTGCACCAAAAATCAAGTAAAAAAGTATCAAAACAAAAAAATGCTACAAATGATTTGCGGATTTGCATCAAAGGGAACAAAATTTGCTACAAATTTTTGAGGATTTACACCTCTTCAAAGATCAAATTGCATCTTATAAATGCTACAACAGATCTACGGATTTGCAACAAAACTGAAAAAATATTGCTCCATAACTTCAAAACATTTGCGGGGCCTAAGAGAGATGATTTTGTTCAGTGGCTGTAGAATCTTCAAATCCCCTCAAATGACAATTGGCTCTTGTTGGGCGACTTTAATTTCATTCGATCTCAAGAGAATAGAAATAGACCTGGAGGAACTGTTGGGGACATGTTCCTATTTAATGAAATAATTGGACACTTGGATCTGGTTGAGCTTCCCTTCAAGGGGAGATCCTACACATGGTCTAATATGCAGGCTAAACCATTGATGGAGCAGTTGGATTGGTTCTTTACGAGTTCTAATTGGATCTTGGATTTCCCAAACACAATGGTACTGCCTCTAGCCAGACCTGCTTCGGATCATATTCCTTGTGTGGTCAATATTGATACGGTCATCCCTAAAGCTTCCATTTTCCGTTTTGAGAGTTTCTAGGTGGACATGCCAGGGTTTATGTTGTGAAAGAGGCTTGGGAAAAACCATCTAGGAAATCTTCGAGTGCTGCTATCATTACTGACAAGTTTAAATCAGTAAGGCAAGGGCTTAAGCGGTGGAAAACTAGCATCTCTAAGATTAAAATTCTTATTCAAAAATGCAACAGTCATAGAATTGCTTGACTCTCTTGAGGAAAAGAGGTCTCTATTTCGGTCTGAATTCAATTTCAGGAAAATTGTTAAATTGCACCTAGAGGAGCTTTTGTTGATTGAGTGCAGATATTGGAGAAAGAGATGTACTGTTAGGTGGATTGAAATGGGAGAAGAGAATACCAAAAAAATTCACTCCATGGCCACTACAAGGAACAGAAGGAACTTTATTGCAGTATTGAAGGATGATACTGGGATGGAAATTTCTGATCATGACGAGATGGTTGGGATGCCGTGGGCTGCTTATAAGGGGAGAATGGGAGCTTCTGAGCCAATTCAAATGCAGTTTTTCCTAGATAGCCTTCTTGTATGTGTGGATGGACTTGATCTTCTATCAAAGCCTTTTGAGCAGCAGGAGATGGATGATATTATTAAGTACATGCCACTAAATAAGAGCCCTGGTCCGGATGGTTTTAATGGGTTATTCCTTAAGAAATGTTGGTCTTTCATCAAGGAGGACTTTTATAGACTGGCAAAGGATTTTTATGATGGGAAAACCAGCTTGTAAAGTATAAATGGCTCTCTTATTACCTTGGTGCCAAAAATCTTAAACCCGGAGGGGGTGAATGACTTCAGACCCATTTCATTGACAAATGTTTGCTTAAAGTTTCTCACCAAACTTATGGCTAACAGTCTACAAGGTCAAATTTTAAGGTGCATCCATAAGAACCAACATGGTTTTCCGAAATCAAGGACAATCCAAGATTGTGTTGCCTGGGCGTTTGAGTATATCCATCAGTGTCAGCAATCCAATGAACCAATCATTATTATCAAGCTTGATTTTGCTAGGGCCTTTGATACTATTGACCATGCGGCAATTATCGAAATTATGAGAAATAAAGGATATGACCAGAAGTGGATGGATTTGGTGTCGGTTGTGCTCTCCACTGGTACCTCCTCGGTCATGCTCAATATGGTGTGCCTGGCAAGCAATTCATCTGTAAAAGAGGGGTACGACAGGGTGATCATCTTTCCCCTCCTTTTTGTCCAGGGTGCTGAGCTGTTTCAGTCAGTTGTTAATGATTATTCGAGGCTGAATATTTTGAGATTGCCGATTGTCACACATGATGTTGATTTCCCTGTGATCCAGTATGCGGATGACACAATTCTAGTCATGCAAGCTTCCCTAGATCAGGTGGTTGCTCTAAAGGAGTTGATACACAAGTTCTCCTTATCAACGGGGCTGAAAGTAAACTACAACAAGTCTTCTCTAGTGCCTATAAATGTTGGGGAGAGTCTGACAACTGATCTAGCTGCGGAGTTGGGTTGCCAAGTGGGTACGATGCCTTTTACATATCTGGGCTGCCGCTTGGGACAAATAAACCAACGATGCACGATATGCTTCCATTAGTGGAATGTTTGGAAAGGAGACTTACTGCAACCTCCATTTTTCTCACTCAAGGAGCTAGGCTTCAGTTGGTTATTTCTGCTTTGTGTTCGATGCCAATATACTTTTTATGCTCTCTGAAGTTGTGTGCTGGAACCATTGCGCAGCTTGATAGAATCCTACGGCAGTGCTTATGGAGGGACAAGGATGGGCCGAAACAGCCCTTGGCGGCATGGGAGATGGTTACTAAACCGAAAAATAAAGGTGGGCTAGGGATAATCAATTTTAAAACTCAGAATGATGCTCTTCTCCTCAAGCATTTGCACAAATTTTATAATAAAAAGGATATGCCGTGGGTTCAGTTAGTTTGCTCAGCTTATTTTGGAGATGAGGTGCCAGATGCTGCCAAATTATGTGGTTCCTTTTGGTGGAGAGATATAATGAAGTTAATGGATAAATTCAGAAATGTAGCCAAAGCTGAAGCAGGAACGGGAGATTCAATCATGTTTTGGCAGGATAAGTGGTTATTCATGGGAGGTAACGAGTCTCTGGCCAGACGCTTTTCTAGGCTATGTTCTTTTGCTATTGACAGTAACATTTCGGTGGCGAATGTATACCAAGCTCAGGATCTCTTTTCCTTGTTTCACCTTCCTCTGTCTGAGCAAGCGGCTGGAGAATTGGACCTGATTAGACAGGCGCGATTGACAGCCCTCTGAGTGGTTCATCTGATGTGTGGAGTTATTGCTGGGGGAGAGGAGTACACGGCTAAGAACTTCAATACTCTTTCCCATGATCATTTGGTTGTCCCCTCTGTGTTCACCTGGATCTGGAAGTCCTCATGTGTGATGAAAACGAAAAATGTTTGCGACATTGGAATGTCACAGACAACCAGGAGTGTGTCCTCTGTTGTACAGGTGCCCTTGAAGACAGAATGCATCTGTTCTTTACCTGCCAGTTCAGTAGAGAGTGTGGAATTATTTGCAGATTGACTGGAGAGGAAGTATGGATATGTTTCAAGCTAGCAATCGTGTTGGCTAAACGGGAGTTTGCGAAGCCTTTTTTCATGGAAGTTGTTTCGATTGCGTGCTGGCATATATGGATGCAACTTAATGGGAAAACTTTCCAGAGGGAGCGACCTTCTTTTGCTAGTTGGAAAGCCAAATTTGTTCATGATGCTACCCTGCTTGGGTACAGGATCAATAAGAAGCACCATGCGGCATGGATGGCCTAGATAGCCAGTTTGCCATAGGGTGAGGTCGAGTGGTTCATGGCACTGTATACATTTGTAATTATGTTGTAAGTACTAGTTGAATTTTGCGTGGCGGCACGCCACGGCCTTAGTGACTTAGTATGCTTGTATTTTGGTATAAGTAAATATCTTTTTTTAAGCATTTTTGATCTAGTTTGTGAAATGTCGGTATATTCGCCCAAATGTTTGTTATATTGGAAAGTTGTATATTCGCCCAAATGTTTGTTATATTGGAAAGTTCAAATATGTTTTTATTTTCTCATGAGCAGGTAGCATTTTTGTCGAGCGTTTTTTTGTTATATTTTGTATAATGCTGCATCGTTAATTGAAATTAGGAAAAGTGCATTTCAATTGTTCGCACATTTTGAGAAAGTTTGAATATTCAATTTTCTTTATAGCATAAGTAGTTTGCATGTATTTATCTTTCTGTTTTGATATATTGCCTGCATTTTTGCAGTGGATATATTCAGGGGCATCGATTTTTCAGTGGGCCAACATTTAATTTAAATTAGGGAAAGCGCATTTGAATTAGTCGCACATCTTGTCAGAATTTTCATATTCAATGTTTTATTTGTAGCGTAAGTAAGCAGAGTGTATTTTTCTGTTTGTTTTGATATGTTACCTGTATTGTTGCAGTGGATGTATTTAGGGACATTATTTTTCTGGTGTTTTCTTTTGTTTTTTTAATGTTCAATGGACCTACATTTTTCATGTTTGTGCATATTTTTATATGTTTGGTCCAATATTTAAATATCTAGTAGTTTGAAATTTTCAAATATTCACCAATTAGAAATGTTCCAACATTTTTTGCTCCCTGCAAAAAGTTGTGCTTTTTTTTGTGAGCAGGGTGATATATTTTAGAGCATCTGCAATTTTCAAGCAAATTGAAATGTTCAGAAGTTTTTAAATTTAAATGTAAGTCTACAATGAGTGGAAATGCACATTTTTTCATTTGGATTTCATAGGTCGAGTTTAAAAAAAAAATCAACTTTATATAATTGGAGCAAGCGTATATAGAATTTTTCTAGTTTTTTACGAAATTGAGGTGTGTAAATATGTTTTCATCTTGGTATAACTTATTAGCATTTATTTTTGTGATGTTTGTGATCAAATATGTTTTGGAAAATTTACAATTTAGAATATATGTGAATTTAAATTCTTCTAGCATTTACCAAATGATTAGGGTTGGAAGCCATGAAAAGAAATTAAATACTCAAATTTGTAATTCAAGTTGCAATGGTCGAATATGGGTTTGAAATTTGTTTGTCATATTTATAAATAGACTGTATTTGAAATAATTTGTATTTGGAAAATCGCAAAAGGTTTAGAAATCAGAAAACAGAAAAAAGGAAAAAAAACGACGCAACAGCCAGCCAGGCCGGCCCGCGTGGCGGCCCAACTGGCCAGCCCAGCGGCCCACCTGGCCAGCCTAGCCCGCGGTGACGTCTCGCTGGAGCGGCCACGGCGGCGCTGAGCTCGCCGCCGGCGCGCCACGGAGAGCCCGGACCCGCACGTGGGCACGCTAGACGCGCCTCGTCACGCTCTACCTGCAGGCGGCGGCGCCGCCCCGTTATGGTCGCCGGAGCGGCGCCGGCGACGCGTGGAGGCGGCGGACGGCAGCGGCCGCGGCGGCGTGGGGGGCGCGATCCGCGGGGAGGAGGTGGAGGGAGCGGCGGCGGTTCCTCCCGTGGCCGCCGATGCGGGCGGGGAGGGCCGTGGCGGCGCGGCGGCGGCGGCGGTTCTCGGGCGGCGCGCGAGGAGGGAGGAGGAAGAAGTGAGGGTTATGATGCTTTTCTGAAAAAGTCCCTGGGTTGTCTAGAAATTACAATAAGGTCCTCAGGCGAGGGGTTCGCTGTAATGAATCTGGGATTGCGTGGCTCATTTTGCGAAACGCCCAGCGTTCTGTGGCTGACAGGTGGGGCCTACCACGGCACTGTTGAATACTGTAGCACACTGTAGCTGCTACAGTGGCCGGATCGCTGCGAGAGCGCGAAAGTGCTCAGCTTTAATATAGTGAGTAATGTTCTCTCCTTCCCCCCGTTGTATAATCTCTTTTGTACAGTACACGTTGGGCGTTGGAATAAATTTGCTGTGGGGCTTTTGCTTCACAGTTTTAGGTTCAAAAAAAACTTCAAAACATTTGCACCACAGCAAGAAAAATATAAATCAAAGAAAAACTTGTTGTAATTGTTCCGTGGATTTGCATAAAAAGATGAAAAATGTTGCTGGAAAGTTTCGAGAAATTTGCACCACATGAAGGGAAGAAGAACACAAAAATCATCGAATTTTTGCTCCCACAGCACCGCCGTTGGCCTACGAGAGCACCGCCGAGTACGTGGGAACACCACTGCGCTCCATAGCTCCGCCGCTGCCTCTTCGAACTCGACCTAGCTGGCCTCGACCATGGTTGAGCTACGCGTATTTGTTGCGAGGAGATGTAATTGGTAATATGTCACAAATTTAGTAAAGATGATATTTAATCAACATTTCGGGTGTTTCTTACAAGTAATCGTTATCATTATATTTCCAAACAAATTATCGTATTGTCTGATAAGTACATTTCCAACATGATAAGAAAGTTTACTAGGAAGCTTGGTGATTAAGTACAATACCACTATACGCTAACTAATAAGCTATCCACAGTAGGGAGGGACGTTTTTTCTAAGACTGTGGCGCCCATTCATTCCTCATGTCTAATTTTTTTTTAAAAAAATTGATTGGTATGTCACAAGTCACATAGTTGCACCGTTGCATAGCAGTGTGGACTACTGTACATTACATTCCACTGAATATGTCCACGCGGTTGTAAGACACGAGAAAACGGCTTGACAATATCATTTTCTAAGACACGAGAAAACGGCTTGACAATATCATTGATGGTACAAACCATACAACTACTTTCAACAGAACAACATGACATACACCACACCCATACATATTTTTTTTGATACACCCATACTAATTTATTCATTAGATTAATGTATATGATATGTATATACTTGCATGGGCCTTAATTTATTGCCACATTGGCTAATTGGGCTAAAGTTTAGCCAATTGTGGGAACCTTAGCCACCGTGTCCACCCATATGATGACGCGGTTATCGTCGACCACGGCAAGAATGATTGTTCCCACAGGCAGGACTTGCACGTCGAGGTCCGGTCGTTCCGCCTTGATCTTCTCCTTTGCCTCCTTGATCGTAAGCCCGACCAACTCAGGCCACTCCGTCTTCTTAGAGGCGTCAGAGTTGCTCATGTTGAGATAGAGTTGGAGATGAACCTATATTTGTTCGCTTTGTGGTTAATATAAGCCCAGTAAATTGTATTTCCTAGTCAATCAATCCCTGTTTGTGTTCCTTTCCTAACCAAAAGCAGCAAGGTTACAAGACTCGGCAACTTACAGATTTCTACTTTGGAGCATGTGTAGTGGAAACGACTATGAACATTGTAGACATGACACCTCCATCTGTTAATTTTTAAAGTTCCCCCGGGTATCGACGACAAAAAATGCCCAATTCTGCTTCGTGGAAGTTTATAGAATCTACTAATATTGGCATACAAAATTACTGCTATAGCTCAGGATTAAAGATGTCGTCCCTCACTTTAAACGATGTTCATGAATACATATCCTTTTATATTGCATGATTACTTTTTATAATGTTTTCTTATAAATTCTTTTGTGAAAATGTATTAATATCAAAATGATACCAATTGCACCATGTCACTGCACATGCCTCCCGTTGATACTTGTACTATTGACTAAAATATAATTAGAAGAACACTAGTCAAATATTTCATTTATTCAAATCCTAGAAGATTAATCAGGCGGTGAAAAAAATTACGCTGTGGCGAATGAAACAACAAACGACTGAGTATGCAATTAACATGCTAAACTTTTTTTTGCAGGTAAATGATACGGTAAAACTGAGGAGTAGAAACAAAAGGTATACTAACCAAAAAGCTTTATGCACTTATATCTGATCGATTCTGGCAGTGGTAGTCTTGCTCTCTTGCTAGATGTGGGAACCGTGGATCAAGCTGTCCTGGATTTATAAGATACTTGCGAAGTTTCTATGGCGTGTCCGCGTAAGCTTCTCACCGCAATCACACCAACGTGCGCATATGTCGGACTACTTGCTATTTTCAATATTTATTGGACCAGCAAACTCAGTCTAGGCCAATACACGTTGATGCGTGGAAAGAAGCAAGGTTTCACGAGGGATCTTATCATCAGAGTCATAATATTGATCTCCTAGTGGATAAGAGCAAGAAAAACAGCATGTTCGATCACTAGGAAAAATTTCGGTAATCGAGTGCAATAACCAATAAGTGTATTCATGCTATTAAAAAATAAGACCTGATTTTGCAGATCGATATGCATATGGCAAATTGACCAGGCATGTGCCTATTCCATTGACTTGGATATGAACCCACGTCCCTTGCTCCATTGACCCACACAGGTTTGAAGCCACGTCCCTTCTTATCGCCAAATCGAAAAAGATATATCCTTACTTCTAAAAATGAAATGGAAAAACATGTTCATTTACCCTGGCCGTTGAGGTGTCGCTCGAGCCGGTGTTGACAATCGACTGACACTCTTGATCGACGTTTTGTAATATTTTGTCGGACCTGGCGATGTTTTCGGTGTGATCGCCGAACCTGGCGACGCTTTTGGTGTGATCGCGCGACACTTTTGGGTGTGCAAACCAAGGCTATTTGAACTTGTGAGGTATTTGAAATTTGATTTTGTGGGGTCGGGCTATTGGGAGCGTCTATTGGGAGCGACCGATGGGGCGCGCCGCTCCCAATAGGCGGCAACTGCTGCCGGCGCGCCCATCAGCGCCTGTCCGGCAACTTTGCCGGACGCTTTATTGGGCGCGCCGGTGGAGATTCTCTGCTTCCTTCTATTTATGGCTGAAATACAGGAACACTTCGGAACCGAGGTTTATAAAAAGGAACGGAGGAAGTAGATCATTTTCTGAAATCAAAGATTAGTTATCAAAGCAGTGACAACAATTACGTTGATGGCATGTGAAAACACCTTTTTTGCGGGTAAATGGTATGCTAAAACTGAAGGTAATAACCACCTTTATAACAAAAAGTTAGTTGTTCTTGTAGCGGTATGTCGTCTTGCTAGATGTACGATTTGTGGATGAAGTTATCCTGTATTTATAAGTCAACACTAAGAAAATTGCGAGGTTCCAAAGGCGTGTGAGCGTAAGCTTCTCCCGCAACCACTCATTCGTGCGCATGTGGCGGAGTTGTTAATTTGAATATTTTGGACGTGGAAATGCTCGGCCATCCCCCATGCATGCACGTTGATGCGTTGAAGATATGAGGTCTGACGACGAACCTTGTCATCCGAGTCATGTTGATCTTGTGGTCGATAAGTACAAACATGATTCACTAGCAAAATTACGATAATGCAGTGAAATAAGTATTGTATTCTGAAGAAATACGCTTTCGTCCCGCTATATTAATATAGCAACACAAATAAAATACAAGTTTGAGATCACCGCTGGGGCAAACAGAACAAACCAGCCCAAAAGAAAGGAAAGAGAAAAAAGAAAGAAAACAACGCCAACATCGGCAGCTCAACGAAAACGAAAGTGACTCGCAACCGTTGCGTTCTCTCCAGCATATTCCCACCACAAAACTAGCGCTCTGAATCGTCGCGTACTAAACAACACCTCCAAGAAGAAAAGCGACGATGACGACGCTGCTGCTTAGACTGGTCCAAGGGTTTCCCCGGTAAGCTCCTAGTAGTAGGGAAGAGGTACACCCGATGCCCTTCAAGAAGGAAGGGCGACACTCTCAAGCGTCACCGTGTCGGTGTCCAAATGACTGGGATTTCTTCCGACCTCGAAAAACCACATCTCGGATAATCTGTAGCGCTCCACCAATCTTGCCGCCCACCAATACAAGCCACCTCGGTCTTGAGATCACCAACGCCGTCTCACCATTGCAAACACTGCGAGGCTAGACTGAGAAGAGACAACCATAGAAAATGGTGGCAGTACGACATCCACGCGGGAGGGAGCAACCTCCACAGCCATAGACAGTAGCCGACCGGACACAACAATAAGAGCACACCAGACCATTGGAGTCGGAGGGTGGCAGCAACACGGCCACCTAGAGGGCGTCCTCCACCAACACCTGCGGGTGCTGACCGGACGCGGTAGCAAGGACACACCAGGCCACGAAGGCCCGGCCGGGTCCCATGAGGACCCGTAAAGTCCCCGCCGCCACGCTGCTGCACATACGCCACGCCGCCGCTACCCTCTGGACCAACACCATACGTCCGGCCGGACCCAGACGAGTCCGCGAAGCTCCCATTGTCGCAATGCAGAAGGGGTGGTATCGTCTCCGTCACTATGTCACCAGTTGTAGCTCGTATTCAATCTAGAGGCAGCCAGGCCATTAGCGACCTGGCCTGAACTTGAGCCCAAAAGGGCTCAGATCTGGGCTTGAGGGCGCGGCCGAGCCCAAGCCATCCACCAATGGCGGCGACGCCGCCAAGGTCACCACCCACACGGCCGCGAGTTGCCCCTCGCCACCTCGCCGGACCTCCGTCGTCTAGGAGCACCACACGGTGTCGCGCCACCCCGCACGTGGCCGCCACCGTGAGAGGAGAAGCAGGGAGCCGCCGGCGGCGGCGCTGCCTAGGCCGATCCCGAAGCCGCACGCTGACGACGGCCGCGGAGAAGCGAGGAGCGGAGCGCTCGGAAGTAGGCGGCAGCGGCGACCGGTCGCCCGCGCGGAGGCCGACGCAATCACGAGAGCTATCGAGGGGATGGGGATTTTCAATTAGCCATAAGTATTGTATTCATGCCATTACAAAAAGAGAACCTGGGTTTTGCAGATCAATGTGTTGTTTTATGGTGATCCAAATTCGTATATACTGATAAAGACCAACTCGTGACATAGGAGAGTGATAACTCCCAAGTGCAGGAGATCAATTGTAGTACCTTTCGATTAGAAAAGGTTGTCGAACCCACGAGAAGCTGAAGGTATTGGTTTGCAAGATTGATAAATAAAACAATAAAAGATGCAAATGTTTTTGGTATTTTTGGTTGTATAGTTGCAATACAGAAAATAAATAGTAGCAAGTGAAAGCTCTCAATGAGAGAAAGCCCAATCCTCTTACGTGGCAAGAGGACAAGCTAAAGTGATGTGTAACTTATATGTAGAAAACGTTCCTGATGTCGGCATGGATATTGCTAGGCATTGAGATTTATTAAACAACACGTTGCATATCTTGTCAAGTTTTAATCTTCTTTGGACGGAGCCGTAATTCGGTATAGCTAAATAAATAAACTACAACCCTTATGATGGATCATGTGGCCAAGTAAATGACTGCACAAGAATTATTAAGACATAAAGTCCCACCATAGCATTACACTCTAAGGTCCCCGATACTAATACCCTCATAATATAACTTCATGACTCGGTCTCAGGTTTACGTGTCCTCCCAAGTCTTCCTCAATTCATTATACTACGGTGTTCTCCTATGAGCCCATATAGGTGAAGTGTTGTGCAGTCGACGTTCGCACAACACCATCATAGAATCACCTAAAAGATAAACTCTTGAAATAATACCAACACATGTTATATATAAATCATTGCCAATTCATCCTATGCCCTCAGGAACATATGGGAACTACTCACAACGTGCAAACATGGTAATAATCAGTGGCATGAGTGGTACAATACAATCTTAAAATATAACTTCACCACAAAATAGTGACAAGTACTCAATCACAAACATGAATAGTAGCACAACACAAGTATCTAGGGTATAACAACTCTCAAACTACGAGGGGAACGGAGTGGATCACGGTGATGATGATGGAGATGGTGCTGGTCTTGATGGGGGTGATGATGTAGAGGCCTCCTCCCACGCCAAGGAGGAGAGGTGATGGCGATGACGGTGATTTCCCCCTCTCCGGAGCTCCGGAGCAGCAGGATCTGATCCCCCTAGGAGGAATCAGGAGTTTCGCCGCCGCGGCAGCCTCAGATGGACTAGGAAAAATTAGGGCGTCCCTTTTCGGGCGAGACTAAGTGTCGGGGGCCTACCCCCGGGTAGGGTCAAGGCTTGGCATAAGTTGAGTTTAAAGATGTGCCGAGGTACGGAAAGGGCTGACCTGTTTGGGTCTTGGAGTGTCCGAGCTTTATCTTGACCAGGAGAATATAAAGGCCGACCTGTCTTGGCCCAGAGGGGTCCGAGGTATCCCGTTGGCATGGGCCGACGTTCATAATCCGAGCTATGATCAGCCGACCTAACTACCTCGGTGCTATGATTCATATCGTGAGTGCAGGAGAAGCTATTTGAAGGAAGTAAGGTCCGACCTGGCCAGATCTTAAGCGCAAGACCCGAGGTAAGGAGCCCGACACATCCGTGCCGTGCTAACCAGGGCAAGAAGCCATAGGTCGGGCGGGAGTCAACGCTCCTGTCACTTCCTGCCTGACACAAGAGCATCTGACACGCGCGGCGCCCGGCAGAGGCGTGCTCCGGTTCTGCGGGGCTGCACGTCTCTGCCCGCTGACCACGCGAGATCTGGGGAAAGGCTACGAGGTAGCTCAGCTAGGCCACGTCCTGTCTCTGTCAGAGGGGACATCCTAGCTCTACTGTGGTGATGCAGGGGATGGGCAGGCCATGTCCTGTCCCTGACAGGAGTACGATGATGACCAAAGCAGAGGCATGGCAACAGTGTTCAGCAAGGGGCACAACGGTAACTCGGCTGGCCTATATAATGGGCTTCAACCCCTCCTGCGTGGAGGAGGGAGAGAAGGATCGATCCAGAGAGGAACCCCGGAATCAAGCGGAGGAAGCCCGGAGTTCCCTCCTCCCCCCACCGTAGCTTCATCTTCTTCCTCAAGAGCACTGTAGTTTCACCATTGTTGAATCATACAGCTCGAGGAGCATCTTGTACGTCACCGAGAGATATACATCTAGTAGGATAGTGCTGCAGTAGGGGTGTTACCTCCGCACGAGGGCCCCGAAGCAGGTACATCGCGGTGTGCTTTGTGTTCTTGGTTTCTTGGTTTCTTGTTTATGTTCTTGCGGTTTCTTGCGTGTTCTTGCTTGTGCACTTCTGGAGTGCATAAACCCTCCCCGGATCCCCCAACGCTCGTTCGGCCCCATCTTAGCCATACCCATGGCATCTGCCGTGATCCCACCACGACAGTTGGCGCCCACCGTGGGGTAGATTGAGGCGTTGGAGGGAGTTTACATCCGGACGGGCTCAGGCGAGCGTGTTCTTTCTGGGCTTATCGCCAAGATCGGCGAGTTCAACTTCGTCAGCGACAATGCGGGGTGTTTCGCCGGCAAGCCCTTCCCCGAGCATGGTTTCCTCATGATGCTTGGTAGCTTCGTCACCTATGTTGCTGTCGAGGTTGTTCGCGAGTACCCGGAGCAGGTGCTCGTGGACGACAAACTCCTCTCCTTGCGGCTCGAGGTCGGCGTGTCGATCGCCCCGAGAGCTGCGTGGAGGTGATGATGACCGGTCGGTTGATGCCGCTGGCAAAGGAGATGCCAGCAAATCCAAGCCGGCCGAGGTTGCCGCTAAGGTGAGATCTGCAAAGCCCAGGCTAGAGAAAGAGCTGCCTGGCACCTCTGAGGTGCAGGGCCGAGGTGCAATCCTAGCAGAGATAGCGGAGACACTAGCAGACCCTGTAGATCCAGGAGTGGATGTAGTAGTGACTGCGGCCGAGCTAGAGGCAAAGCGTGTCCTGTTGCAAAAGGAGGCTGTAGCAATGATAGCGCTAGAGATGAGTTCAATAGAGACATGCGTGAGTACAATGCAGCAAATGGCTTCACCCCGGTAGCAGATACAATAGGAGAGCCGGGTGCGGCAGAGAGGCAAGGGGCTCAATGATGAGATGAACAGGGAGGCTCGACCTACCACCTCGGCTAGGAGTGAGAGTCGCCTGTCGACTGGAAGGCCGGTGTATAGTTCCCCTGCTAAGAACCTCAGAGCTGCCGAGGCAGGCAGGGCCGAGCTATCCGGGTTGACTGGAGATGCATGGCGTGCGCAGCAGAAGCGACTCAATGAGTTGGTGTATGTAGCTAATCAGCAATGAGGCTCTCCGCAAAGCCGGAGCTGGTGATTCGCAGATTGTTCATTCAGCTAGGCCAGTTAGCCAGGGGTCCAAGGGGCAAGCCTCGTCTCCACACGTCGGAGGAGCCGATCGAGCCCGGAGTGTCACCTCGGGTCAGAACAAGCAGCTGCAGATACAGATGTATGATCCGGTGTTAGCAGGAAAGCAGAAGGTGGGCCAGGGCAATGCTAGCCGAGCTAAGGGAAACCCCGGCCAAGGTAATGCAAGCCGAGCTAAGGGCAATTCCGGTCAGGGAAATCAGAATGGCGGGCAAGCGCGTCGGCTGGCCGAGGCAAACCACCTCCGCCCCCGAGGCATCAGCAACAACCCCGGCCGCAGGAGCAGTATCAGCAAGAGCCGGAGTATGTTCAGCAACCTCAGAATGTCGGTCAAGGCGATGACCGATATGATGATGGAGACTCGGCCATGGCGCGAGCCGGATACCACAGAGTGGATGGGGCGTTGGGACCTCGGATAGGAGCTCGGATGTTAGCTCCAGATGTTTCGTAACAAGCTGGATAGAATCTACTTATCCGAGAAGTTGGAGGAGGAAGGCCCTCCTGGTCCGGCGTGTTTCGGACCTCGGATCATGAGGGAGCCACCACCGCCAGTATCTCAGTTCCAGTTAGGTCGGAACACCAAGCCATACAACGGGAGCACCAAGCCGCAAGATTGGCTGACAGATTATGTATCCTCGGTGCACATAGCGGGGGGCAATCGCCGATGGGCGGTCCGGTATCTCCCGCACATGTTGGAAGGTCCAGCTCGGATCTGGCTGAATAATTTGCCGGAGATAGTATCAACTCCTGGATAGACTTGGAGCTGGCGTTTAACAGCAACTTTGCTAGTACATACAAGAGGCCAAACCGACCTCAGCTCCTGGCAGCATGTAAGCAAGATGATCATGAAACTGACCGAGAGTTCTTAACTCGGTGGAGCAATGTTCGGAATTCCTGTGAAGGAGTTGTAGAGGCACAGGCCATTTCCTGGTTTGCAGATGGTTGCCGACATGGCAGCATGCTGTGGCAGAGGCTCCAAAGAGATATGCCGAAATCTCTAGCAGAGACAATCCGGATTGCAGATTCTTATGCTCTTGGTGATCCGATGCAGCCAGCAGTAGAGCGGTGGCACGTAACAGAAGGAGCCAATAAACAACCGGCTCGGACCAAGGTTAATGACCGCCAAGAGTTCGGACACAAGAGGAGGGAGCCGGACTATTCATACACCTCGAACCAAGTTGCAGCGGTGAACCCGGATCAGCCCGGAGCTGGAGGTGTCCAGAGGCCGAAAATCAATGGTCCGGCATTTAGTCCGAACCCGGAGCCACCCTTGACTTATGAATCAATGTAGATGGTCCTTGCCGTTACCATACGACCGACCCGCGTAAGCCAGCCAACCATTCAACCCGGCAGTGCAGCTGGAACCACAGAATCAGGGAAGAAGGGGCGAAGGCCGGAGGAAACAGAGGAGCACCACCTCAGAGATTTCAGCCGAGCCGAACCCGAACTGTCCGGAGCAAATGTTACCCCGATAACCACTGCACCTCCTCCGAGGCCTGCAGCAGCAAGACCGTGAATGTGTGAATGTCCGAGGTAATAACAAACAATGGTGCCGGACCAAGCTATCAGAACGAATACCCCGGAAATGACTATAGAGAGGCTCATGCGAGCTATGTGGTCTTTGTGACCGAGCCAACTGACAAAAGAGTGCAGAGGCGTGCCATGGAGGTGAATGCAGTAATGCCGGTGGTGCCGACCTATATGAACTGGTCTGAGCAGGAGATCACTTGGAGCAGGAAAGATACTCCTCGGATCATGCCGAGCCCTGGAAAGTATGCCCTGGTGGTAGATCCGACGTTGTGTGGGCCTACAACAATGTGAGGTTTACCCGAGTTCTGGTGGACAATGGCAGTGCCATCAACATCATGTACCGAGACACAATGGTGAAATTGGGCATATCGCCAAATCAGTTGATGCCGAGCAGTTGTACTTTTCATGGGATTGTGCCTGGCGTTTCCTGTGCACCCATGGGCAAGATATGGGTGGATGTAGCATTTGGAACCAAGGATAACTGCCGAGTTGAGAGTATCGAGTTCGAGGTGGTGGACTTGGAGAGTGCATACCATGCATTGCTTGGAAGGCCGGCTTGGCCAAGTTCATGATTTCCACCCATGTTGCATACCTGAAGATGAAAATGCCGGGGCCTAATGGGATCATATCCATCTCGGGTGACTACAAGCGAGCCATTCAGTGTGCCTCGGCGGGGTCTAATCTGGCCGAGTCTTTGGTGATCGCTGCAGAGAAGAAGCTGCATCAAGTGGTGGCAATGGCGCAGTCAACACAGCTCGGCATGTCCGGACTGATGAGCCCGGACTCAACTGCAGCATTCGAGGTGCCCAAGGAGACCAAGAAGATCCCCATTGACCCGGAGCACCCAGAGCGTATGGCCATCATTGGGACCGGGCTGGGCGAGAAATAGGAAAGCGCGCTCTGTCACTTCCTCCGTGAGAATCGGGATATCTTTGCATGGTCGGCTAAGGACCTGCCTGGTGTTCCGAGGGAGTTGGCAGAGCACTCTTTATTTGTCAGGCCGGAGGTGAAACCGGTGAGGCAACCGACCCGTCGTCTCTCAGACGACCGAAGACAAGTGGTGCTGGACGAGCTGGCTAAGTTGCTTGCAGCCGGGTTCATTATGGAGGTGCTGCATCCGGACTGGATATCCAATCCGGTCTTGGTGGAAAAGAAGAAAGACGAGCCAGCCGTGGTCAAGGTGTGGCGCATGTGCATTGACTTCACTAACCTCAACAAGGCGTGCCCGAAAGATCCGTTTCCATTACCTCGGATTGATCAAGTGATTGATTCCACTGCTGGTTGTGAACTGTTGTCTTTTATCGATGCGTACTCTGGTTTTCACCAGATACCACTGAACCCGAAGGATCAAATAAAGACTGCTTTTATTACCCCGTATGGGGCGTATTGCTATCGTGTCATGTGTTTTGGTCTGAGGAATGCCGGGGCAACTTATCAGAGGTGTATGCAGAAATGCCTGCACTCTCAAATGGGCAAAAATGTGCAAGTGTATGTCGATGATATCGTCATCAAAACTAAGGAGAAACACTCTCCTCGAGGATCTCGAGGAGACATTTGTGAATTTGAGAAAATATCGGTTGAAACTTAACCCGGACAAGTGCACCTTTGGTGTCCCGGCTGGAAAGTTGCTTGGATTCCTGGTGTCGAGCCGAGGTATCGAGGTTAACCCGGCCAAGATCCGAGCTATTGAGAACATGAAATTACCGAAGTGTTTGAAAGATGTGCAGAAATTCACAGGGTGCTTAGCCTCGTTGAGCCGATTTGTAGTCGGCTAGGGAAAAAGCCTTACCTTTGTACCAGCTCATGAAGAAAAGTACCGGGTTTACATGGACCCCGCAGGCCGACGTGGCGTTCAATGAGCTGAAAAAGATGTTGTCCACTGTCCGGTGTTGGCATCACCATTGCACAATGAGCCGATGTTACTTTACATTGCGGCCACAAACCGAGTTGTAAGTGTGGCAGTGGTGGTGGAGCGAGACGAAGGTGGCAGGTCGGTGCAGAGACCGGTGTATTACTTGAGCGAGGTGATCTCTACCTCGAAGCAGAATTACCCTCACTACCAGAAGATGACGTATGGTGTCTACCTGGCGGTCAAGAAGTTGAAGCATTATTTCCAGGAGCATCCCATGACGGTGGTGTGCGAAGCTCCAATCTCGGAGATCATCGGGTGCAAAGATGCAACTGGCCGAGTTGCCAAATGGGCGATCGAGGTGTCTCCATATGCACCGCATTATGAGAGAAGAGATGCAATCAAATCCCAGGCGCTGCCGGACTTCTTTTGTGATTGGGCCGAGATGCAGTATGAGCCACCCAGCCGGACTATAATTATTGGAAGATGCATTTTGATGGGTCCAAGACAAAGATCGGGCTGGGGCCGGAATAGTCCTCACCTCACCGAAGCGAGATCAGCTGAAATATGTGCTGCAGATTCATTTTCGGCATCAAACAATGTGGCGGAGTATGAGGCCTTAATCCATGGACTCAAGTGGCGAAGGAGATCGGTATCCGGCGTATGGAATGCTTCGGCGATTCCGACCTGGTGGTGCAGCAATCTTCTGGAACTTGGGATGCTCTGGATGCCAACATGGCGTTATATCGGTTCCATGTGCAAAAGATATCCGGGTTCTTTGAAGGGTGTGAATACAACATATACCTCGGGCAGAAAATAATGCTGCCGACGTGTTGTCAAAGCTCGGTTCATCTAAAGAGGCAGTGCCACCTGGAATAGCCCTGAATCACTTGAGAACTCCTTCAATCAAACCTTCTCCTGAATCCGAATCTATTTTCATCCCGGCGGAGCAAGAGTCCGAACCTGTTCCAATGGAGGTAGACGTCGGATGCGTCTGGTCGGACCCGGGGACTGCGTGGCAGAACTCGGGGACTGCGCACCGAATCTCGGGTACTGCTCGCGAGACTCGGGGACTGGTCGCATGATGGTGGAGGAAATAATGGAGGAGATTATGGCGGCCGAACCAATGGAGGTGGACGAGAATTTTTTTCCTTTGCACCCAGTGCCGGAGTGGGCGGAGCAGATCATGAAGTTCATAACTGAGGGAAGCTTGCCAAGTGACACAACCGAGGCTAGGAGAATCCAAAGGAGGGCAAAGGCGTACACCATCATCAACAAGGAGCTCTATAAAAGAAGCGTAACCGAGGTGTTGCAACGGTGTGTCGAGCCAGCTGAAGGCAAGGAGATGCTTTTGGAGATCCACCAAGGAGAATGTGGTCATCATTGCAGCACAAGAGCTCTGGTGGCCAAGGTGTTCCGCATGGGTTCTATTGGCCCAGTGCTCTCGCTGATGCAGAGGACATAGTCCGGAGATGCGAAGGATGCCAAAGGTTTGCCAAGCAGACGCATATGCCAGCTTTGGCGCTCAAAACAATTCCTATCACTTGGCCGTTGATAACCCACAAGTATAGGGGATCGCAACAGTCTTCGAGGGAAGTAAAACCCAAATTTATTGATTCGACACAAGGGGAGACAAAGAATACTTATAAGCCTTAACAACTGAGTTGTCAATTCAGCTGCACCTGGAAAAGCACTAGTAACAGGGGTGATGTGAAAGCAGCAGTAATATGAGAGCAATAGTAACAGTAACACAGCAGCAGTAACACGGAGGCAATGGCACCAGAAAATAGTTGATACTACTTCTAATGACATATAGGACCAGAGAGCAATGATGATGACAAATGGACCGGGGTTCCCAGCTATCTACACTAGTGGTAACTCTCCAAACAAATAACAGGTGTTGGGTGAACAAATTACAGTTGGGCAATTGATAATTGTAAGGGCATGACAATGCATGCTTATGATAAGATAAGGTTTACTGTAGTATTTAATTGGGCATTACGACAAGGTACACAGACCGCTATCCAGCATGCATCTGTGCCTAAATAATCCACCTTCCGGTTAGCATCCGCACCCCTTCCAGTATTAAGTTGCAAACAACAGATTATTGCATTAAGTATTGTGCATAATGTAAACAACACATTCATCCTTAGACAAAGCATTGCTGTTTTACCCCTAGTGGCAACAACACATCTACAACCTTAGAACTTGCTGTCACTATCCCAGGTTAAATAGAGGCTGAACCCAACTATCTAGCATAAATACTCCCTCTTGGAGATACAAGCAACTACTTGATCAGGGTAACCACAAGTACCGGAGAGCATGCAAGATCTTAAATAAACAATAGTATGATAATATGATGAACAATCTGATCATAATGTAACAATTCATCGGATCCCAACAAACACAACACCAATTACATCATATGGATCTCAATCATGTAAGGCAGCTCATGAGATCATTGTATTGAAGTACATGGGAGAGAGAGTACCAACTAGCTACAGCCAAGAACCCGTAGTCCATGGGGGAACTACTCACAAACCATCATGGAGTCGAAGTGGAGGCGGTGGAGTCGATGGAGATGGCTCCGGGGGTCAATCCCCGTCCCGGCAGGGTGCCAGAACAGGAACTTCTGACCCCCGAAACGAGGTCTCGCGATGGCGACGGCGCTGCGGAAGTCTTTCTGGAGTATTAGATATATATTTAGGGTTTTCGCGTCGGGGTGACTAAATAGGCGAAGGGGCAACGTCGGTGGAGTCCCGAGTGGGCCAAACCACCTGCTCGCGCGCCCCCCTCCGCCGCGCCAAGAGGTGGTTTGGAGGCCGTGGGCCTCCCCCTGGCTTGCCCTTCTGGCTCCGTGTGTCCCTCGGAAAAATAGGAGGTTTGGCTTTTGTTTCGTCGAATTCCGAGAATATTGCCCGAACAGCTTTTCTGGAACCAAAAACAGCAGAAAACAGGAACTGGCACTGTGGCATCTTGTTAATAGGTTAGTCCCAGAAAATGTATAATAATGATATATAATGCATATAAAACATGTGACAATGATACATAAAACAAGCATGAAACATCAGAAATTATAGATACGTTGGAGACGTATCAAGCATCCCCAAGCTTAGTTCCTACTCGTCCTCGAGTAGGTAAACGATAAAAAGAAAATAATTTCTGAAGTGACATGCTACCAACATAATCTTGATCCAATAATAATGTAAGGCATGTGAGCTGAGATCAAATCATTCAAAGCAAATGTCTATAGTTGATATAAGAGATAATAAAGCAAGAGTCAAACAAGCTAAAAGTTTTCATGAATATCGCTTTAAAGACATGAAACCGTACAAGGTTCATTAAAGATGGTTTAAGTATCCAGCGTAGAAGTTCTATCCTTCAATCCAAGCATCAAGCAAATTTTCATAACATAGAAGGATTCAGCCAAGTAAACATAAACATGAACGTCATGAATCAACTGTTTCGAAGTCTACTCAACCGGTGAGCGCAAGCATTTGGTATTGGCACCAGGATGTTATGGCAAAGAGAACATTAATGGGGGTTTGGAAGGCCAATGGAAGAAAGTCTCACAAAGCTATAAGTGATCATTAGACAAGAGGAAGTCTTATAATCGAAGCTATGTAAGGAGTAGTGATTGCCATGCAACGGATGCACATAGAGCTATATGTGTATGAAAGCTCTCCAATGGAACTAGTGGGGGTGCATCCAACTTGGTTGCTCATGAAGACCTAGAGCACTTTTGAGGAAGCTCATCATTGGAATATACAACCCAAGTTCTATAGTGTAAATTCCCCACATAGTTATACTAGTAGAACATGAAAACTCTCTCACATGGAGTATAGGTGCTAAACACGAGCACAAATGATGACTATGAATACTGCAGGTGCTAAACATGAGCACAAGTGTGGATAAAGGATAGTAATGTTGCCCCCTTTTTCTTTATTCTTTTTTTTTCTTTTTTCCTTTTTTCTATTTTTTTTCTTTTTCTGTTTCTCTTTTCGATGGCCACATAGCACTTTTCACTTTCAGGGGCAACATTCTAATATGACAACACACTTTTTGGTACATATAACTCATAACGAACAAGACATGATGTATGAAACTGTATGCCTCTGCCAGTGTAGCAGGATATGCAATGATCTAGCGTAACATGGGTAAACCACACATCAGCTGTATAGAATCATGCAAAGCAATATATAAGTGAAATGACAACAAGTCATGTAATGTAAATGGAAGTTGCATGGCAATATATCTCGGAACAGCTATGGAAATGCTGTGGTAGGTAGGTATGGTGGTTGTTTTGAGGAAGATGTATAGGCTTATGTGTAGGAGAACAAGAGGAAGTCCTCCCACGGGGTTGGATGTACCGGCGAAGTATGCACAACTCTCAATGTGAGCAGAAGGCAATGCACAGCACCGAAGAGGCTAGCAAATTTGGATGGTGGAAGTGCCAAAAACCGTAGCTTAACATTAGTCAAAAAGAACTCACAAGTTTATTGCAAACAACTAGCAGGTTCAACATTAAGAGCATGATTAAAATTCACTCCAAGAAGGGCCGTTCACGGCGGCACAAGTACCCCGTTAGATCCCTCGACCTTCAGCACAACTTAGTTATACAATGAACTTTCAGACATGGAAAGCTATCAAGTCCAACTACACCTTCAACAATTTTAGAGTTTGTAGTACGGTACAAGCTTAAAGACAACAATCCACTAATGATTTTAACTTAATTAACCAGCAAGCTTTACCATCTAAATACCTCAAAACGTTTGCAAAGAATCAGATTATCAAAGTTCAATGATCTACAAGATTATGCAAGTTTTTCATTATACCACTACCACATGCAAAAATTTCTGGACCAACACATCAACCAAGCAACTCTCCAAATAAATATAAGTGAAGCAAGAGAGTACTTTCTATAAAATAACTAATAGCTCTGAACAAGAGATACATGAAAACCAAGAGCTAGAAGCTAAACAGTGCGAAAATGAATACTCAACAAATAAGTGAAGAATAGGAGTATTCAAATGAAAAAGCGGAGCGTGTCTCTCTCCCAAACAAGATAGATAGGATCCGACATTGATATGATCAGAGAATAAAACAAAAATAAACACAAGACGCTCCAAGAACAGCACATATGATGTGACCGAATTAAAATATAGTTTCACTAGAGATGACCTGATAAGTTGATGATGAAGAAGGGGATGCCTTGGGCATCCCCAAGCTTAGATGCTTGAGTCTTCTTGAAATATGCTTGGGTGACCCACGGGGGCATCCCCAAGCTTAGGCTCTTCACTCTTCTTGATCACAATATCATCCTTCCTCTTGACCCTTGAAAACTTCTGCCACACCAAACTTCTCATAAACTTCATTAGAGGGGTTAGTACTCAAAAACATTAATCCACTTTGGTTCTGTAGTGACACATTGCAATACTCAATAAAACATTAGCTACAGCCCTCCACGTCTAGAAAGCCTTACTTAAAGTCCACAAGAGACAATGCAAAAAACAGAGACAGAATCTGTCAAAACAGAACAGCCAGTAAAGACGAATTTTTTCGAGGTACTTCCGTTGCTCAAATCGGAAAAAGTGAAGTTAATGAAAGATGCGTACATATCTGAGGAAGATGCGTGATTTTTTAGAATTTTTCGATTTTTCCAGGAGAAAAGCTCAAATTCGTGACAGCTAAAAATCTGTCCCTGCGCAGAAATCCAAATCTAGCATCATCTAATCATTAAAGGCTCTTCTTGGCACAACAATGCAATAAAATAAAGATACAAAGGAGTTGTTACAGAAGTAAGCAAGCTCCTTGACTCAAAAAGCAAAAGAAAAATTACAGAAATAACACATGGGTTGTCTCCCAAGAGCGCTTTTCTTTAATGCCTTTTAGCTAGGCTTGATAGTTTTAATGATGCTCTCATGAAAATAGAAAATGAAGCAAAAGGAGCATCAAGAAGCAAATTCAAAACACATTTAAGTCTAACCCACTTCCTATGCATAGGAAACTTGTACACAAATAAATTCATATAGAACAAAGTGACAAGCATAGGAAGATAAAACAAGAGTAACTTCAAAAGTTTCAGCATATAGAGAGGTGTTTTAGTACCATGAAAATTTCTACAACCATATTTTCCTCTCTCATAATAATTTTCAGTAGCATCATGAATAAACTCAACAATATAACTATCACATAAAGCATGCTTTTCATGATCTACAAACATAATTTTTATCAAGCTCATAAGTAGTGGGATTTAAAATTTCGAACCCACATGTAACAATTTTATAACAAGATGATTGATCACTCTCAACATATATGGGACGCCTAGATAAAGTCAAGACTTCTCCAATCCCATTTTCATTAGTGGTACAGTCAATATTATCAAGTAACATAGGACCATCATCTAGAGCTTTATCATAAACATTTTCTAAGCAAAACTCTTTAGTACCATGCATTTCGATATCAGCCACAAATAAAGGATTATCATAAGATTTATCAAAATAGCATGGATTATCATATATAACAGTAGCATAATTATTCTCACAAGTTTTACTCATAGGAAAAATTTCAAGAGAATCAACAGGAACATAACATTCATCCTCCTTGGGTAAGCATGGAGGGCAATCAAATAATGTAAGAGATGAAGAGTTACTCTCATTAGAAGGTAGGCATGGGTAGCTAATCCATTCTTCCTCCTTTTGTTCATCACTCTCCTCCTCTTTTTCATCTAATGAGCTTTCAGGTTCAGCAATTTCTTCTTCCACAGGTTCCTGCAAATTGTGAGTGCATTCTTGTGCATTAATGAGTCTCTCTTTGTAATCAACGATATAAGGATTATTGCTGTAATGTTCTATGCAATAATCAAGGATAGAAGAGACATAATCTTTAAGGTCCTTACAAGCAATACAAGTTTCATAATTTTTAGCCATGAAAGATTCTATCTCAGAGGCTCCCATAAATAAAACAAATTGTTCTACTTCTTCGAACCCAAGATGAATATAGTTATTCCAATGATAGTTCACAATTAAAACTTCTTCACTAAAGCCACATTGGAATTTAAGATGTTTAGTATCCTGTTTAGAGCAACAGTTTATATCATGGCGTTTAAGCAAGATTTAGCAATTGTATTCAACTTTTCTAACACAGCACTCATGACTTCACCCTTTTTTGATTCTCTATACTTCATATATAATTCTATAAGCTCCTATAGGTTGTGGGTTCTTCCATAACAACAGTTTTTAATTTTTGGTTTTTCAAATTTTTATGGATTTTCGAATTTATAAGAAAAAAAAACAAACAAAAATAAACTAAACAAAAGTAAACTAAGCAAAACAAAACTAAACAAAAATAAACTAAGCACAAATAAACTAAGCAAAAATAAACTAGACACAAGTAAACTAGACAAGACAAAATAAAATAAAAACAGAGAGAGAGGTAGAGTGTACTCCCCAGGTGAACTTATGAGTAGAGCTATGCTCCCCGGCAACGGCGCCAGAAAATAGTCTTGATAACCCACAAGTATAGGGGATCGCAACAGTCTTCGAGGGAAGTAAAACCCAAATTTATTGATTCGACACAAGGGGAGACAAAGAATACTTATAAGCCTTAACAACTGAGTTGTCAATTCAGCTGCACCTGGAAAAGCACTAGTAACAGGGGTGATGTGAAAGCAGCAGTAATATGAGAGCAATAGTAACAGTAACACAGCAGCAGTAACACGGAGGCAATGGCACCAGAAAATAGTTGATACTACTTCTAATGACATATAGGACCAGAGAGCAATGATGATGACAAATGGACCGGGGTTCCCAGCTATCTACACTAGTGGTAACTCTCCAAACAAATAACAGGTGTTGGGTGAACAAATTACAGTTGGGCAATTGATAATTGTAAGGGCATGACAATGCATGCTTATGATAAGATAAGGTTTACTGTAGTATTTAATTGGGCATTACGACAAGGTACACAGACCGCTATCCAGCATGCATCTGTGCCTAAATAATCCACCTTCCGGTTAGCATCCGCACCCCTTCCAGTATTAAGTTGCAAACAACAGATTATTGCATTAAGTATTGTGCATAATGTAAACAACACATTCATCCTTAGACAAAGCATTGCTGTTTTACCCCTAGTGGCAACAACACATCTACAACCTTAGAACTTGCTGTCACTATCCCAGGTTAAATAGAGGCTGAACCCAACTATCTAGCATAAATACTCCCTCTTGGAGATACAAGCAACTACTTGATCAGGGTAACCACAAGTACCGGAGAGCATGCAAGATCTTAAATAAACAATAGTATGATAATATGATGAACAATCTGATCATAATGTAACAATTCATCGGATCCCAACAAACACAACACCAATTACATCATATGGATCTCAATCATGTAAGGCAGCTCATGAGATCATTGTATTGAAGTACATGGGAGAGAGAGTACCAACTAGCTACAGCCAAGAACCCGTAGTCCATGGGGGAACTACTCACAAACCATCATGGAGTCGAAGTGGAGGCGGTGGAGTCGATGGAGATGGCTCCGGGGGTCAATCCCCGTCCCGGCAGGGTGCCAGAACAGGAACTTCTGACCCCCGAAACGAGGTCTCGCGATGGCGACGGCGCTGCGGAAGTCTTTCTGGAGTATTAGATATATATTTAGGGTTTTCGCGTCGGGGTGACTAAATAGGCGAAGGGGCAACGTCGGTGGAGTCCCGAGTGGGCCAAACCACCTGCTCGCGCCGCCCCCTTCGCCGCGCCAAGAGGTGGTTTGGAGGCCGTGGGCCTCCCCCTGGCTTGCCCTTCTGGCTCCGTGTGTCCCTCGGAAAAATAGGAGGTTTGGCTTTTGTTTCGTCGAATTCCGAGAATATTGCCCGAACAGCTTTTCTGGAACCAAAAACAGCAGAAAACAGGAACTGGCACTGTGGCATCTTGTTAATAGGTTAGTCCCAGAAAATGTATAATAATGATATATAATGCATATAAAACATGTGACAATGATACATAAAACAAGCATGAAACATCAGAAATTATAGATACGTTGGAGACGTATCAGCCGTTTGCGGTATGGTGTTTGGATATGGTGGGAGAATTCAAACCAGCCCGAGGTAACATGACACACATACTGGTGATGGTGGACAAGTTCACCAAGTGGATCGAGGTGAAACCAATCCGGAAGTTGGATGGTCATTCAGCAGTGACTTTTTGGAAGGAGATCATTCTGCGATATGGATACCCCCATAGCATTATCTCGGACAACGGCACAAACTTTGCTGTCGGAGAGTTTGCTCGGTTTTGCATGGACAAGGGAATCCGGCTGGACATAGCCTCGGTGGCACATCTGGATGTCTAATGGACAAGTGGAAATTCAAATGCCCTGGTGTTGGCCGGTATCAAGGCTCGCTCATGAACCACTTGCTGAAAACTCCGGGTGTTGGATAGATGAGATACCAGCAGTACTGTGGGCTTAAGGACCACACCAAATGATCAACTGGCTATACTCCATTTTTTATGGTCTATGGGGCAGAAGCTGCTACCCACTGACATCGAATATGACGCGCCCAGAGTGGCAATGTACACTGAAGCCGAGGCAAAAGAGGCTCGAGAGGATGCAGTAGATCTCGCTTGAGGAAGATAGAGAATTGGCCTCATCTCGGTTCAGCAATATATCAACAAAGGTCTACGACGATATCATAGCCGAAATGTCAACCCTCGGGTGTTCCACGAGGGAGATTTAGTGCTGAGGCTGGTGCAGCGCAGTAAAGGTCGGCACAAGTTGTCACCTCATGGAGGGACCATTTCATTGTGATCCGAGCTCTGCTCAATGACTCGTACTAATCTTATAGATGCGCAGGAACCAAGGAAAGATGGCTGGACAAACCCGGATCAGGAGTCAAGAGACCATGAATGTAGCTCTGCTCCGACCCTACTCTTGAAGGGCTCGTAATGTATGTACCTTCGGTCAATCTTTAATGAAATGTCGGCGCACCGAGGATGAGCTCAGGGGACTGCCAACTCGCACATATGCATCTGTTTTATTTCTGTTTGTCCTTTCGTTCATATGCCGAACTGTTTTGAACCTCCTCAAACTTCAAGTAATGTATGCTGTGAAACTAATCTGTGACTCGACTGACGAACGCCGAAATGGTAGTCAAGAGCAAAGATAAAAAAAACCGTGGGAAACATGAAAATGGACTCGGGGACTCGTCCCAAAATATAGTCCGGCATATGTCGTTTGCTAACCCTGTCTTACCTTTCGTTTATGTCGGATGATTTTTGAAACACACCTCGAAATTTGCTAAGTACTGTATGCTAAAAACAACATCTTGTGACTCGACTGTCGAACGCCGAAATGGTAGACAAGAGCAAATAATGCCAAGTATAGTAAACACGAAAGTGAAACTCGGGGACTCGTTCCAAAAGGGTTCGGCATAAATTTTTAGAAAAGCATGTTCGGATAGCAAAAATAATAGTACTGGTAGCTCGCAAACTACTTAAGTGTATATTACATCTGCACCCGGCATACCGGGGGTTTAATGTTTTTCGAGTAATAAAGTTCAGGCAGCAGGAACCCGGAGCAGGAGCCTCGGGAGCAGGAGCCTCGGGAGCAGGAACCTCAGAAGCAGGAGCCTCAGGAGCGGAACCTCGGGAGCAGGAACCTCGAGAGCAGGAACCTCGCAGCAAGAGCATCCTCGGTCGTTGGAGCGGAGGCAGAGGTCTCACACCCCTTTCCTTGGTGGTCTCGGGCTCTTCGACTCGGCGTCCTCGTTCTCCTCGCCAGATAATTCTTCACCATCCGAGCTATCTGCCTCATCATCGGAGGATGCGCTTGCCGGGATGAAAGTCGTGGTATTAGCCCACCCGCCATGAAGTGCGCAGCCTTTTCGTGTTGAGCGAAAAAGGTGGCATCATCAGTCCATGGCGAATGAAGGCGATGGTTTTCATGGTCCGAGCTCAATTTCTTCATACCAGACATAATGAAAGTTAGTGCCATATCCGCTCCAGCGCGATCTGCGGAGGACCTCCATTCCCGGAGTCTTTCATCAGCTCCTGCAAGCACTTGGCAAGTTCTTCGATGTGGCAGGAGTCTGGGTGCCGGGCCAGAGGGACCATGTAGGCTCAGATACCAGCGTAAGAAGGTCCAGGCCTATAGCTCGGAGCGGTGAGATCCGGCATTCAGCGCCGTCAGATGATCTTGGATGTCCACTCCCTCGAAAGGTCTCGCTTTCAACTCTTTTTAGCCCGAGCTCTTTCTGTGATTCTGGCAGCTGCGTCCGCGGTGGCTCGAGGTATTCTGAGGAAGAAAGGAAGGCTGTTGCCAAGTTAAGTGTTGTGTCGAGCTACATCAGCACTGAAAGTTGAACGCAAGTAAAGAAAAAAGCGACTAAGGAAAAACTTACCATCCATTTGGTTGTTGATCCCGATGGAGCTCAGACAACCAAATTTGGCCCCTTGGCCTTCAGGATTAGTCAGATCTTGCCTCTGCCGAGTGGCGTGAGTCTCGAGCAGCTTGAGGGTGTCTTTCTGATGGCCGAGGTTCTTCTATGGCGGCTTTTTCTTTCTTGGTCCTCGAGCTCTTTCTGCTCTGGGCTATTTCATCTTGGGCATCTTCAGAGCCGAAGCTTGCTCACCATCGCTTCTCTTCTTTTCTCCCAGCAGCAGCTGGTGGGACCTCTTCACTTGTTATGGTCCAGCAGTAGCTGCTTGAACACCTTGGTCCGTGCATTAGTGCATTCC